>JAVGWX010000001.1:149021366-149198866 GCA_036924085.1 Ariolimax columbianus
TTCCTCAGTTGAGGAGGAAATGTTTTTTTCAGACCGCAGCGGTTCCCTGGTTGACCCAGCTGACTACCAGTTCAGTCCTGGAAGTGAAAGCGGCGAGGGTTACAGCCCTCATATAGCTGAGCCTTTGAAATGTGAGATTTCTAACACCTAACACCCCCTGCGACATTAATGCTATGGGTTACTTTACTTTATGGGAGTTGCATAACAGAGTGGTTAGCAAGCTGGCTTTGCATCTGAGTCATCATCGGTTCCTTCCCCAGTTGAGGCAGAAATGTTTTTTCAGACTCCAATGGTTCCCGGGTCAACCCAGTTTTAAATGGGTTCAGTCAAGGAAGCAAAAGCGGCGAGGGAGAGAAGATGTAAATCGTCCTCATATAGCCAAGCCTTTGAAATGTGAGATCGCTAACACCTCACACACCTACGGCAGTAATGCTATGTGGGTTACTTTACTTTACTTGATATAGAAAATTATTATATAGAAAACTCTTAACAAATATACAATTTGACTAGCTTTAAATCCAAACCAACTATTGTGTTTGTCCTCATCAACAGTAAGATGCTCTAGTTCAAATAAACTACATTATTATCCTTCCATAAACAGAGGAAATATGGTCAAAATGGCTGACTTTGTGGTTAATTATAGGTATATAGGGAGTAAACAGCACATACGGGAGGTAAATATTACAAACATATGTAAAAAATAGCATTACCAAACACTTGCTGCTACCAGTCTAAAGAAGCCACAGCAATGCCACATGGACATGCAAACGGCCATCATTACCTAGATCTATCTGTCTTAAGTTGGAAGTCCACGTACCATGAGTACAATTGTTAAAACAAGGGCGAGTGAGGACTGGACGTGGCAGTCCCTCACAGCTCCTGCCAGCTGGGTAGCCATTACCCTTCCAAATACAGGTCAGCATACGTGTCTGGATGCCAGACTCTCCACAACCAGCCAGGCACTAGAAACATGAGGTGAAGGATGATTTGTTTTACTGAAACAAATCTGAATACTTAAGAAATACACAATATAATGACCAACTATGAAAAACACTGAAAATCATACCACAGCTGTGAATTTGTATACAGATTATATGAATTTGTAAATACACTACAAATGAAAGGTCATGTACAAAATTTTAAGTGGGTCAAAGTGGACAAATCAAGGTGAAGATTAAAAAGAAAAATTCATGATGAAGACTACAAAAAGCAGTTCAAGATTTACACCACGTGGACACATACCTTTGTAGAGAAAAGGAAGAACATAATAAGTGTAGACCAAGTGGAAATAGTTTATGAAGAAGTAACATATGTGCTAACTTTGAATCTAAAAAAAAAAATGCAGGATATTACAGATCTATGGACAAATAAAAGTTCTAAAAATAACAAAGTCAGAAAGCTGCATCAATAAATGCACATATACATCTAAATAAATTGTAAATTAGCTTTACACTTCAAGTCTCTAAACTGTTAAGTTCTTATTAAGCTAAGTAATCTTGAAACCTTTGCTATTCTACACATTAGTCTACTATGTACTCACATTATAATATCCCTAACATTAGTCTATCCCAAACTCATATCAACGTTTCAAAAACTATGACGGTACTGTTTAACATGCACTTAAGGTGAACAGAACAATTTTCTAATAAAAATTACCATTACAAAGTCTTTCCATTGCCGAGTTAAGCCATGGTAGATTTATAAGGTTGAATAAGAAAGGCTGCTTGCCCCAACAGTTAAAATGCAGTATGCAGGCTGAGTTATTTTACCCTTAATTGAAAACTAGGCCTTACTAGGATTCAAATCCATGTTTCTTGATTATAAGATTACCCACAACCACCTTGTACTTCTAGTAAAATTCTGATACATCTAATAGTACAGTTTACCATGTACTTGCAAAACATTACAATACCTCTGACCAATTAGATGTATTCCAAGCAGGTCGACACAGTGGATTCCTACACTCTTTTTTGGCTAGTGGTCGAGTGGATGGATCACACAGCTTCTCACTGACAACCTTCGAGGTTGACTCCATAGCACAAGATACAGTTCTTGTTTTGTAAGAGTGTCCTTCTTTCACACATTTATTTTCCAAACACTGACAAAGTGAAAAAAAAGGAGTATTGTAAGAAAGGGTAGTATCAAGCATTGCCATATATTCAATCATCTGCATATATGAAAGGTTACTAACAAAACACCATCAGACAGAGCATAAATATGTTGATTAAAAGTGAAGTATTAACCACTGTCAAGTTTGCATATAAGCAATTATTCTTCTTCTTTGATCACCTAATGATGTGGTTCTAGCCTGGTGAGGCTCACGACGGAGACTGGGCATTTCAGGTCCTCACCGCCCCCCCCCCCCCACAGCTCCTCGAGCATGGTTGCTCCCCCAAACCAGACCACCTCCACCTGGTTTGTACAAGCAGGGCAGAACATGCTCCAGTGTTTGCCTGGGTGCTCCACAACCGTACATGGCGGTTCCTATTCTGTGGAGGTGGGCCCTGAGTCTGTAAATTCCTGTTTAAAGTCTGAAGATCTTTGTATGCCCATCTCTGCCAAGTATGTCTAAGCTGTCATTTCTAGTTTGTATTCTTTGTACTGGTCTTTCTATTTCATCACAATGAGTGTCTTTGCTTAATGTAGCTCTGTGGATGGTGAGTCTGTGCGCTGCCACCACTGACTTTGGCAAGCTCATCTGCTTTCTCGTTTACAAGGATCTCACAGTAGGCTGGAATCCACCACAGGACCAGATCTATCACTCGAGACAGCAATTTAATGTTGCATTCTATCTCACATGAATGTCCATCTCATTTGGGGCTAGAGATGGCCCGGAGTACGGGAGAGATCAATGAAGATGGCCAGAACTTTCCCCCTCTCTTGGACGATGTTTTTCACGTCCTGTGCCAGACATGCCAACTGGTCTCCTATTCCCCTGTGCCGTCTGCATTCCATTTGAGCTGGGGCGAGTTATGAGCTTGTCTCAAGGCACCAGGTAAGTCTCCTGTTTATCAATCCTTCCATTAATCTCTCCAGACAGTCAAGAAGACCGATGGGTTTGCAGTTTCTAGAATTCTGTTTTTCCTCTCCTGGCTTAGGAATAGGTTGAATGTGAGTCTCCTTTCAGAGAGCTGGAGTAGTACCCTCGTGCCAGCTCTGGCCAAAATCTCCAAGGAGGAACCTTTTGCCCATGAGGCCAAGGTGTTTGAGGAATTTATTAGTGATACCATATTCCTTTAGTGCTTTTTTTTATTTTTAGTTTCCTAATTTCATCTTCTAGTTCCTGTAGAGGGAATTTTACTGTCATGCACTCTGTTGGAGTGCATGTGTTATAATTTTTTAGGAGAACTCTAATCTGTGTTCTTACTTCTCTAACTCTATCTCTTGAAACTTACGATTGACTTTCTGACCAATAAGTCGTGGCCATTAGGTCTGCTGCTGTCTTGCCCGTCAAATGTCCTACGGTTGAATGTAACACGGTTTGGTTCTCTGTGTCTTGTCAACTTTTAGGGCTTTGGTGAGATTCTATAGTAGTATAGTACCCTTTTCCAGGTCTAAAGAGCTGGTAAGTTTGTGCCAGCTTTCTCTCATACTATTCCACTTCTCTTTTATGAAGGCTGCCTTTGCTTTGTTGTGCAAGATTGTATTTTTGTCTATTGGGTTCGTTTCTATGTTTCCTCCAGTTTTTGGGTCTAGAGGGTTGATAGTCTTTTCTGCAGCCTCTTGGGATACTTTTCTTGGCTTTTCTATTGCATATAAGCAATAAAATATGAGGTGTTACAATTTTAGAAATGTTTTCTTTAATTATTTATAGAGCACAACAGAAAAAAGGTGAACAAGAACAATAGATTACTAAAACAGAGCACAACAAATCCGGCACACCAGGTCAAAATGGCGCCTACAAATTTGTATGTGGTGCCTTACATTTCAGGACCAGAGTTGTATTTGATTGCACAAATTTCTATATCACCTATATCCTACCTGGCTTTTAAGGGACACAAAATATCATATTTTCCTGCATAATTTCCTCTTCTTCCACCAACTTACAAGATCAGACTGCCAGAGTCATGTTAAGCGCAGCATCCGTTCTTGTCTCTTGGCAAATCAACTTACAAAATCAATCAATATTTAGTATCTGATTACTTAATAATCTACTTTTAACATTTTAATCTTCAATTTATGTGACCTTGTAATGTGCAATGTAGACCAGTGGCACTTCAACAGCATAACTACAAGACATGTTCATGGACATCTAAGGGGTTATCCATGAAAGACGTACCCAAAATGCTGACATTTTTTAACCTTTCCTTACCCCATGTCCATCTCTGGTCACTTTTCATTGACTCCTCCCCCTTGTAGATGACCATTCTACATTGTCTTGGTTAAACACACAAGCTCAAATATTACAATCATCTACCTATACTTAAGACTTAGTTTAGTTCTATACAATACATCAACCCATACAAAGAAAACTATCCATTATTTTAAGAATAATCAACATGCAACAAAAACTAGATCTAATATTTTACAGTACATAATCAACACACAACAAAAATTGCATTCTTTGTATAAAGGCCATAATCAGATATCAATCCACGCAACAAAAACAACATCCATATTTTATCAGTACAATCAACATTCAACAAAAACCACATTCATATTTTACAGAACAAAGCCAACACACACAAAAATTGCATCCATTATTTACAGAACAAAAAAACTGCATCCTTTGTATTAAGACATAATCAGCTCACACCAAAAATAACTCAACTTACCAGGGACCAGTCTTTCATCACCCATCTAGTACATGGTGAAGAACTGCACTTCTCAACAATAGCTGGTATTTTGATACCAGCATGTTTACATATCTTTAGTGGGAAAACTTCAAAATAATTATTTGTGATAATTTCACAGCTGATTTTCCGCTTTCTCACACCACTACCACATGTTGTGGAGCAGGCAGACCAGTTTGCCACAACAAGCTGAAGTGGCCGTTTTTGTTTGTCAAATGGATCAACAGTGGTGGATGAGTTACTGTTTCTTGCCTCATCTGCCAAGAAACCCAGCAAATATTTTTCCCTCTGTAATGTCTCCTGTTGACAATATTTAAAATTGATTATAAAAATGGGAAAAGTGTATGTTATCCTTTTAGGGCTGTTATGTTCATGATTCTTCTGCCATTCATAAATATTTTATATTCTCTTTTCATATTATAGCATACAATTTCTTGACAATAATCTGAAACAAGTTTTGCAATTTTTAAAAAAGTAATACATTGATGCTCAAAATGTATTTATTACACAGAATCAGAAGTTTTATGGTAAAGTAAATTATGCAAATAATAAATATTACTTACAATTTTGTTTTTCTTAACAGGCAAAATATAACTAAATTGTGACATAATTAATATTTTCACATTGCCACATTTGCATAATTTACTTATAAATTTAAAACTGTTTGGAATTAAGACCCTGAGCAGTGCATGAGCTGCAGTGGTCAGCGACTCATAACTGACTGCTAGCGTCAGGGCCTGCGAACTAGAGCTGCCAAGACCCTTCTACACCTCCACGCGGCGATCCTGGATAATAGGCTGCAACAAAAGCAGACTGGCTAAGGAGAAGGTATCGAAGAGGGACGGCTAACCCAGTATTAAAAAAATGCCTGCTGGCCAGATGTTACGGATCAAAAGGTGCAAAATATCGCAGTCAAGCTGTAAATGCATTCCGTTCTCTTGACTACATACTTAAGCCCTTTTCAGGACTTGGTAGCAGGAGATTGAAAATGAACGAAGTCAAGCCATCAAAAAATGTTTGTAACTGGAAGATTACTGATAATAGTTTCTGACTTGATGGAACAAAGATGTGAAAAAGAGCCTGGAATCTCCTGATTGCAGACATGGAATTCTGCTTTGTCATTATTATGCCTCAAAATTGTTCTTCCTTGGGCTGCCTATATATTTTAGTTACATTTCTTTCAATCCCATGATGAAAGACTTTCCAGTATTTTCAATACCATTTTTATCATTGTAGAGAACACAAGTTTGCATGTTGCACAACGTGTTATAGATTTCTAATGGAATCCATGTCATATGAACATCTATACATAGCTTCTTCTTCTTCATCGTACGCAGTCAGACAGTAACCAATCTATATATATGATCTTCGTTTTATAATTCTATAGACAGCAACAACTTAGTGCAAAGGTTGGTTGTAATATTTAGATGATGTACATAATGTGTTGATACCTGTATAATAGCATAGAGATCTGAGAAGGCAATCTGCAGTGAAGCTCTTTTATGCTCAGCTATACATGTGTACGTTCCTGTGTCTTTGTCTGGTCTGCTTCTTCTTATTCTCAGGTTACCCCTAAAAGAAGAGGAAAAAGTACCTCAACTTGCCTTTTTTCAGTCAGAATGGAAAATGAGGAAATAAAATCACATTTTAAAATTGTATATAAAGTTGTTAAATGAGACATGTCCTCTGCTCAAAATAGAAAATGCTAGATCTTGACACAGTCACAAATCTCACAGTAGAAATAAAATGTACCTCATTATAAATTCAGACATCAGTAAAATTACATCAAACTTGGAAGTCAAAGAGTTTTAGTTTGTAAGAATTTTGCTGCCCAGCAAGAGCCAAGTAAAAAGCTCTTTAGATATTCTAATGGCTCTAGCTATGAGAAAGTCATGAAGATAAATGCAAATGTGGACAATCTCATAGCACACAGAGAAGTGACATTTGGGGGTTGTCATTTTAGAAATGCATTGAGAGAGAAATATATATGTCCACAACATGACACTCTGGATGAGATGGATAGCAACTGCTCTGATGGAAAGAACAGTTGCACTCTGCTTTGGATCATGGGCATTCAAACATATGTGCATATATCCAAGACTTCCCAAAGATTTTCCAATCTCGCGTGTACTTTTCAACTTTAAAACAATAAAAGTAGCCAACATTCAACCCACAGGGCTAGGACAATTTTTGACATTTGCAGATGACAATCTATAGACATGAGATGGTCACAAATAAATTAGAGGCCTTATAAAGAATCTCACATTAGCATGGGAAGTTCACAGATCAGTCCCAACAAAGCCTGCATGATGTGAAGTCCCTTGTCCACAGTAAAGATTTACCTCCATAGGATTACCTTTGATGGATGTGCCATTGAGAGGCATAATGGCTTAGAACTACTTTAGAGTAACATATGAGTTCAGCCTGTCTCATAAGTGCCATGTACATCAGACCATATAGAGATACAAACAAGATCTGCATCTCAAGACAATGGTAACTGAAAACCTAGAAATGCAAGTTCATTTCATTCCATCCCATCAGTTGTTTCTGCCAATTGTTCATTATGAGCTCAGCATACTCACACTGTTACAGTTACTATGCAAAAGATTGGAATGCATCTAGAATGAAGTGATATGACTAGTCCTGGGTTTCACTTGTGAAGATGTGATAAATTCTTGGACTTGCCATTAAAGCTCCAAAATGCACTGGTCCAGTCAAAGTCTTTTTGGTTGTAACCACATGCAAAAGAGGCCCACTGTACAAGAACACTGCAGACACCAAGGCAACAAGAATCAGGCGAGGGATGTCATAGATGGCTCAGGCAGAGCAGACAAATGACCATGTGATCACAGTTATATATCCAATAAGAAAGAAGTGACAAAATGACAGACTAGCTACCATCAAGCCATCATTACCTTTGACATGGAATGTAAAGAGTGATGCAAAGCGGAAGCAGAGCTTGAGGTTAAATAACTGATACAATATAAAGCACAGGATAATGATGATGTCACATATACTGGCAGATCAGTGCTTCATGGTTAGAAATCAGCCTGAGGATTCTCTGCTAGAACTATAATGAGAGGTAATATCAATGCTGAATGGGGGCCAAGAATACATTACAACAGCCTCTGGTCTGAAAGTGAATATTGAGACAGTGGCTTTAGCTCTGAGGTGGTGATCTGAGATCTTTTTAACAAAGCAGTATGAGTGTCCAATCAGATGCTCAGTCCTTGCTTTGGAAGGTACAGAAGGGCTAGTTATGGCATGACTGAATTGCAGACATGTATGAGAGGTCTCAAACCTTCAGGGACAATGAGGCATGCTGGGGTTTGGGACAATGAAAAAACATACATTCTGGCTTTGAACGGATCCATTGTACTGTATATGGATAGAAATGACATTCTAAGGTCAATCACTGTTCACCTGTTAGATGATGGCTCAGCAAAGCAATCAATGAACTGGCACTGCACGGACTGCATAATTTTGAAATCAGGCACAGATTGAGCAGAAAACAGAGCTTGAGTGTGTACATCCAGAAAGCTATGTAAATATCCACACCCCTGATCACTTGGTGAAAGACTTGAAATGATGTCAATTCTTAATAACAGAACAGAATTACAGAGAAGAACAATAATTAACAATACTTGAGCTTTCCTTTAATGTTTGACAGGCAGATTAGCATGGAATATGTTAATGGCATCATTTACCTTGTAGAGATTGTGATCCTATTTCCTTGTCGAATTGGTCTGTCATTTTTTAACCACTCCACCTTCCTCCTACTCATACCACTTACTGGGCATTTTATGATGACGGATGTACCAGGCAAGATGGCAGCATCAGTTCCAACCATCAGATGCACCTTGAAATTATGTTATAAAATTTAATAATATAAAATGTATTAACATTTCACACAGGAGTTATAACTTGTGGACTCCTGGGTAATAAAAATAAAAGGTTGTAGGACAGGTTTACATAATTACATTAACAGAAAAGATTAATGTTTTTATCAAAAAGCCTATGTCAAGATTGTGATAATGAAAAATAGTACAAGATAACGCAGATACTTTAACTAAACTAATAAGATAAGATAAAAATAACTAGACATCTAAAATCAGTCAAATTGTTTTTATATTTTTTTAAACTGTTTAATGTGCCCACAAAGCTCCAAAGCATGAAAATCTCACCAATAAGTGATCAAAGTGTGTCAAGATTTAAATGACAAGAAGAATATCACAACATATGCAAATGAGATCAGATAAAATATAAATAATAAAAGGGAGAAATGGAAAGAATTATAAGAGGAAGATGTAAAAATATACTTTTGCAAGTTCTGCTCAGTTTTATATAGAAAGGGAAGAGAAGGACAATACTAAATAGTTCAATATCTTATTATTTACAATTATGGATTTACAAATGTCTCTATAAATTAAAAGCATACACACAACAAGGAACCATTAGAATATCATGCATACAAATTCTTTATATATATATATATATATATATATATATATATATAAACTGCATCAAATCAAATCAAGAGGCACAAATACAAAATAAGGAAAGATCATGGAGAGTTTAATAGATTGGTTAAAACAAGTGATAGAGACAAAACTTCATAGAGAATCTGGCAGTAAAAGCTAAAATAGCTGCCAGAACACATGACCAGCATATGTCTCATGAAATCTGCCTAATTCTGTCGTCTGCTTTCCACTGAGCGTCTTTCTCGAAAGTGTTCGCATCTACTCTCTGAAGTCAAGTCTTTTCTCTCCGTCACCTACACTGCACTGGGCGTCTCTTTGAAATATCTTCTCAAGTAATGATCCTCACGTCTCTCTACGCTGGGATTATATTTGATCTGCATCCCCAGATCACGTGATTTCCAAAACGGCCCACATTTTTGTCCGTCTGCTTGCCATCATCCATCCTGTTCACGTGGTTTCCAGATGAGTTGTCGGCAGCAACAAGTCTACATGTCTCCAACCACTATCCTTCCAGGTGTTGACACATGGCCTGTAACTTATGTCAAGTTACGTATAGTTCGTTTTTGGTCAGCTGCACTGACTCAAATCCCACAAAGAAGAAATAAATAAATGGTTGTCTAAGCTCCTACCTATATATTGTCTCTACAGCTAAGATCTGTTTCAATGGTTCAGAATGTTGGATGATGACAAAGAGCCAGAGATTAAAAAACCTTTCACCATACATGCCTTCTCAGAACTATTAGAGAGCTTTGGCCAGACAAAATATTAAATTTCAGACTCCTATAGGACACTAGCCTAGAAGATATTTGTAGCAGTAAAAGAAAGAGAAGATATTTGTGGCAGTAAAGGAAAGAGAAGATAAAGATGATTGGGGCGTGTTGTGAGAATGAGTCGGGACATGCTCGCAAAACAGAACTTATTTGGACATCGGAGGGTACTTGGAGATGCATGATAGAACATGAGCTGTGATGTGCACAGGACTTGAAAGATGACTTCATTGTCTACTTGTACAAGTAAAAGTGCACTCATGTGATTACTACAGGGAAATCCTCCTCCGGCCAACTGCATGCAAAGTTTTGGTCCGAATCCTGCTCAACCACCTAGCAAGTCATCTTGAGCAGGACCTATTCCCAGAGAGTCAGTGTGGATTTTGAGTTGATCTTGGGATGGTTGACTTTATATACATAGCATGTTAACTCCATGAGAAATGCCAAGAACAGCATGTGAACTGTATAGAGTTTTTGTTGAGCTGACCAAGGTCTTTGTCAGTCAATAGGGAAAAGTTCTGGCAAATCATGGAAAAAATTGGTTGTCCCAATAAATTCATTGCGGTTGTCCGTCAGTTTCAAGATGGCATGATGGCTCAAGTACTGCACAAAGTAGAATTATCTGTAACCTTCACAGTCACCAATAGTGTCAAACAGGGATGTGTGCTAGCACCGAACTCTTTAGCAGTCTTAGCAGCAATGCTCTCTGATTTTTGACTAGACACTGCTACTGCCATTCAAATCAGGTACAAGACACAAAGTCAACTATTCAATCCGAGATGCCTGAAATCTAATACAAAGGTGAATAAAACCACCATTGGATCTCCTGTTCACTGATGACTGTGCCCTTTATATCTGCTCAGAGGAAGATATGCAGTCCAACATGATGAAGTTTTCAGCGGTGTGTACTAAATTTGGTTGTAGAACCAACACTAGAAATGCTGAGGTACTTTTCTAGCCTACTCTTGAAAAGCCATTTCTACAATGACTATACAAAACCAATGTCTCCAGGCAGACCACAGCTATCAATTGATTCTTGAATGGTTAAGTCACTGATTTAACAAGCTTTAGCAAGCTGGGACTATGCAAAAATGGAAAATAACAAACAAAAGACATACCTTATCAAGCTTATTGATTTGAAAAAATTTCATCTGCTTTTCTTTAATTTTAATCTCTGGACATGCAGACACATTACATGGTCTCTCAGCCTCTGGCTTCTCGCTGGGTGGGCAGTGGTACTCATCAACATCAACAGGCTCCCCATCATGGGTGACACGCTGGCACACTACAGGCCGAAGTTCCACACCATTCCCACAGGTAACTGAGCACTGAAGGTAAGACATAGTTGCATTTGTAAAATTATATTTACCTCTCACAAGATATAGAAGTGATCAAAGTAAAGGACAATGGAAAAATTTGTTAGAAAACATATATCAAGCAATAGAATAATGATGAGTTTAAAGAAGAAGTGAAGTTATAATGTCAATAGAGAGAAAGAGGCAAAAATACTAACATTTAAAATGACTGCTGCAAATATATTTTTTCTGTTAGGTACTTAAGCAAGAACAATAAACAGAATGTTGTAGCAGAGCAAGACCCCATGTGAATCCTAGGGTTTTTGTTGAGGAACAGGCCCACTGAACACTGTGTGTGTCATAAAAGGGGACTAAGAAGAGCTTTGCTAGGGCTAGAATCATTGTGTAAAAGTAAGTATTACAGAAACCATCACAGCAAGAGCATGCACACAAATGATTTAGTGCATGTTTTCTGCAAGGGAAGAAAATGCTTTGGTGGCCCCATGCTACTAATGGAAGAAGAGAGGAAGGATGAAAAAGGAGAAGGAAAGAAACACTAAATTAAATAAAATCATGAAAACGTGCAATTTGCTTTACTTAAAGATCAAATTATAGTTGCAAACATAACATTTAACATTGGAAAAAACACAGAAGCACATTGGAACATCACAAAAATAACAGAGACCTAAGGACAAAAGGTATATTTTAAATGAAATTGTTCCAACTTACACACAAAAGGTACCAAGACAAATATTTCAATATTGTTCAGCCACTCAAATATCATCAAATGAAGGTTTTTGCAATACCGGTGCCTAGATATTTAGGGAAAATAATGTATGTGAAGGATCACCTGAATGTGACATAGTAACCTAGATTGACACTTCTTACCTCAGACCAAAACCCTGATGCCCAGTTGGCAGGACAGAGCTGAGTGTTGCACTCTCTGACTCTTGGTGGGATAGGGTGCTCACACATGACATCAGGGAGGTTGAGAACACGATCAAAGGCAATATCTACCTGCTGTATACACCTCACATCTCGAATCATCATTCCACCACCACATGTGCTGGAACACTCACCAAAGTCACCAATTCGCCATCTGTAAAAAAGACAATAGTAAAATGAGAACAATAATATCATGATGGTTAAACTACAAGACAATGATATAACTAAATAATTATGACTTTTTATAAGAATATCATAATAAACTCACAAAAACATTATACAATAATAATTACTCACAAATAATTGATAAATAACATTCCGAACTGTTGAGGTCATGATAATATATATACATACATAGGCCTACATACATACACATACATATATACATACATATATACATATATATATATATATATATATATGCAAGGCACATTTTTTAAGTAAGTTCCAGTATTAAATATGTAAAAATCCATCAAAAATGAAATTTAATTATTGCAGCCGAAGTAAGCCATATATTTACATTTTTTCTCAACTTAATCAACATTAACTTCAACACATTTTGTGAACACATTTTTGGTAACGTGGCACCAGGTTCCTAATTCCAGTGTCAAAAAAGTCTGCCACCAGTGTCTTGAACCATCCATTAATGCCTATCTGCAGTTCATCATTATCTTCAACCCGCTGGGATGCAAGCCACTTCTATTGATGCATGAAAAGGTGGTAATCACATAGCGTGAGATTGGTGCTATAGGGCAGGTGGTCAAAAATTTTCCACTTGAATTCTTGTAACACTTGAACAGTTTGTGGCCAAAAAAATCATCTCTTTCATTGCAATAGCGCTTCTATGTTTTTCTGCAAGAGCCAGATATTTTCTGTTGAGTTTTAGCACCTATCTGGCAGACTGTTTTTTGTAGCAAAGGTTTTTTGTCACAATGTCATAAGTCACTGAATGTAAAACTCCCAAAAATGTTACAGTCAATGCAGAAATTGTGAAACAGCGATTTTCTAGGATCTTTGTGCTTACTCGCTACACCAAATTGTTTTTCATCACACGGATTATTTTTTTCATCCTTCTTTAAATATTCAACCTCATTTCCTAGCTTTACTTACAGTCATAGCACATGGCCTATAAACCTCACTGAAGTGTCTGTGAATTTCTGCAGCACTATTGTCTTTTGCTAACAAAAAAAACAGATCACAGCACAAGCCATGCAGCTGGAGGGATATTTTTTTTTCACTCAGTATAAATCATCCATTCATAGCATGAAACAAGAATCCGACATTGAAAAAATAACAAGACAGCTAACTAGTGAACCACATTAAGATACAAATGCATGCTTTCGACTTAAATGCTCCTCCCATATATATATATACACACACACACACACACACACTGTATATATTCCTATATAGGTTCACAGGGGACGGTATGGCCTAGTAGTTAAGTAACACGGCTCACAATCCAAATGTGCTCCCCAATCACAGCACTGGATGTTCTTCAGGAAAGCAAACCCTTAGAAAATGCATACTAAAATTGGATGCACTGGACTGACAGGAGTGAATTAAAAACATAATGCAATGCACACCGCCTTCAGGAATAGCGAAATAAGAGGAATATAAAAAAAATATATAGGTTCACAAGAATGTATCCATCAAATGTCTACACTAAGAAAATGTAAGTAGCATCAGCAGTTCTATTCTTTGCTTGTCAGTATTGAATTCTATAAACACAATTGGACAGTATGAGTAACATGTCATACAAATAAACTTGTTCTTCTTCGTTCATCCTCATATCAAGGTTCTGGTTTCTCTTACAAAGAACACCATTATTATATATGTACAGCTTTTGACTCATATCTATCCTACGATAGATGAGCATGCAGCTTTGTTAGGATGTTCCATGGTTATGGTATGCTACCAATATGTCATCTGTCCCAATCCTCAATTTGTTGTAAAGAAGACCCTTGAGTCTATTATGTCTAGTTTCCAGTCTGAAGATGATGACATGCTCTTCTCTAATTAAATCATAGTAGTTTTCTTTTTTTCAGAAGTCGGGGTGTTGATCAGCCTATTTTCCCCTGAAATTAGCTTCAGTTATGGTGTTGGCCTCAATATATTTAATGTTCAGGTCTGTTTGTGGGGAAGATCATCCCCATTTTGCTAGTCTGTCGGCAGCTTCATTGCTTTCACTATTGTCGTTGGACAGGATCCACTGAATGACGAACCTTGGGTGTTCTGCTGAGAGCTGTGTCAGGGAGTACATGCCTTGCTCAAGATCTCCATCTTTAAGTTATAAAAATAAACTCCATCAGAGATAATAGCATTAAACTATAACCAATATGTGAGCTGCCAATTCAAAGCAACCCAAAGTCAAACACAGCATACTAACAATGCTAGGTAAAGGTAATTTAAGAATAGATGCTCAGGGACAAAACATAAACTAAGTCTTTTGAAAAGGGTGGCATTCAGATCCTACCTTTGAGGACATGCAATATCATTACAGACTTTCCTTTCAACTGGCAACTTAGGGGCATAGTTACAATTTTCATCTGAGAAGGTTGTTCCATTGCTCTTGTGAACACACTCAAATGAAGTTTCCTGTGAGGCAAAAACAGCATTTAGTTGTGTGTTAAACAAGGTAGCGTGAAGAAAATAGCTAGCTGCGAATGTGGTTGTTTTTCATTATAATAAAAGTGAAATAGCCAAATGAAATCATCTTTTATCATCACGTAGTTCTCTCAGTTGGTGGCTTCTAAAATTATCCACTTCTCTTTACGTCTTGTAAAAGAATGTTAACAGTATTATAATTGTCATACATTTTAATTTTCCATAGAAGCTAGTTCTGCATATGTTATGTGTCATAACCCTTCAACATCAATTTAAACTTATGTGAATTCCTGGCACAGAACAACTAGGCATGAGATAGAAACACTACCAGAGGTACTATCATTGCTGAAGAATGCCAGATTTTCAAGACTTGAACAAAATGCACTGTGCAGAAAGACAAAATAACTGACACCAACATATTCAACCTTTACCTTATATGTTACGTTTGTGGAAGGGAATTATGTGCTAGAATTTGACCTCATAGTCACTTCTGCACTCACCGGTGGGGTGCAATATAACATGTCTGATTCCTGTTCGCTTCATCACCTCAAGATGGATGGCTGTAATTATTATTTGTCTAAAATTAATATGAAGCTTCAGTCATTCATTGCATTTTCTTTTTTTTTTCAAAACTCTCTGCAGACTTTTCATTAATCTCATCCTTTGTAAGTTTCTTATCTGGTTAACCCAGTTGCCTGTTTCATGAGGGCAAACCTTGTAAATCCCACTATTTCTCTTGAATTCCATTTAAAATGTGTTTACCCCTCTCTTTTGTTTTCAGATGGCTTCAACCATCATTCATAATACTAGTGCTGTTCTTAGTCTTGTCATTCTAGCAATTTGTGTAATTCCCTTGGTCTGTTCCTAATAATTACAGTAACTAAGCAACCTTTATATTTAGTTTTTACTTGCATCGATTCCAGTTGCAGACACATGATTTAAATGACTTTTTAACTAACGAAATTGTGCATCCAATAATAATGTTATCATCACTATGATTATGATGATATTATTATTAAATAAACAGGCTAGACATAAAGCCAGGGTGGCTGTACACAGAGAGAAAAAAAGTGCTTGGTAAAAGTATGGGGAGATATTGAGTGAACTATATTCAACATCTGTCACAGATTCTTACAGACAAATTTGTGCTCTGGGATTGAGAGAGGAACAATACAATCCTTTCACAGTGGTCAATGGCAAATAGGGGCAACAACTCTATGAACTTAAAAGGATAATAGATAGATGGGAGGAGTATTTCACAGACTTACTAATTCCCAAGTGCTCAAACAGATGACAGTGTAGAATTAGTGCAACATCATTTTTTTGTACAAGCCCCAAAATATATTGCATATAACATCAGATTAATACTCGAGCAAGAAGTCAGAGAGGCAATTACAAGAAGCCCTAACTACAACGCCCGATGTGTAGATAACATTTTGGCAGATGCCATAAAAGTTTGTCACGATGTAGTGGTAAGATGACTCACAAATATCTTTAATCAGGCGTGGATGAAAGGGAAGGTACCTGGTGATTGCAAGAGTGATGGTGGTACCTATTTGGAAAAACAAGGGCAGCAGAAAGAATTGCAACTCTTATAGGGGGACATCCCTCCTTAGCCAGGCCATAAAAAGGTGTGCACTGGTCCTTTAGCAGTGAGTATGAGTTATTGAGGAGCCACCGCTCAGTTTTCACAATCCGGCTTCCGGAAAAGCAGGGTTGTACGAGTGCTATATTTATGCTCAGGCAGCTAAGTGGAAAAAACTATAGAATAAAACAAGAAACTCCACGTGATCTTCATTGACCAGGAAAAGGCATTTGACCAGGTAAACGGATCTAAGCCATGGGAGGTCATAGAGGAATATGGTGTAGAGGGTTAATCACTGGATTGCATTCATGAATTGTGCGTAAACAGTGTAGGTGTAGTATGAACAAATGCAGGTATGACAAATCGGTTTCCAGTGCTGAGTGGTATATGACCGAAGTGTGTTCTTTCTACACTTGTATTCTTAATTTATATATTTTATAAATAAAATTACACAGTTGGCTAACCCTTATGAAGAGTCTCTAATTGAACTGTTGTTTGCTGATGATTAAGTAATCTTTTATCAAAATGGAGAAGCCACACCACCATCTAATATGTCTCAATTGTGCTTGTAACAAATATGTCATGAAGATCAACACAGACAAAACAGAGACTATGATATCATGGGAACATGCACAGAGAAGATTTTTCCCAGCAGTGACATAAGTATCAAGCAAGTAAGGAAGTTCAAATACCTAGGTAGTACGGTAGAGTGTACAGAAAGATTACACATAGAATTCTGAAGTCGAACAGTGTCAACTATCAAATAGCATTGATTTTGAAACACCTTAGAGTGCTTCTTCCAACTAAGAGAAGGCTGATAAATGTACTGTTTATTCCTACATTTTGTTACCAATGTCAGTCTTGGTCCTTACTAAAAACACATAGGACTAAGATACAGAGCTGTGAGATGCGCTGTATGAGATGTGCAACCAGAAAGACAATCCGTGACTGCGTACTCACCACTCTGAGGCAGACAGTGGGACAAATCCAGTAAGTGCGTACATTGACACCCAAGAAATCAAGTAGTTTGGTCATTGAGTCATAATGCATTATGACCAGCCTGCAGTGAGAGCATATCATATGCAGGTCTCTGATCCACCAACAAGGTGCCGACCTTGATGACGGTCGATTGAGGGTTTCTTTGACACTCTGAGGAAGTTACACCTAATGACAATACAAGCGCCGCCCCCCCCACCCCCCCCCCCCCCAATTGGCAATAACACACAAAAATCTATGCATCCTGCCCCTCTGCGATGTCTCATGGCAAGAGCAGTAGGACAAAAGAAAGAAGAAGATGATTATTAAATATGTAAAATGTGTAATACTTTAAGAAGCATTTACTAAATAAAACTGCTTCTCATATGCAAACTGAATTTGACTGTTGCTTCTCTTCTACCGTGGGATCTAGGGGTAGTTGATCCTATGCCCAACTTTCCATAGCTGTCTCTTAAAATATTCCTGCCAGGTTACTGTGTTACAATTCTTTGCTACCTTTTTGGGCCATGGTAAAACATGGACATTATTTTACAAAGACTACATGCCATCATATTTACAAGCTTGATATAAATACATTCACATGAATACCTGAGTTCCACCAAGACAGCTCCTACTGCAGGGTGTCATACCTCGTGGCGTCCATTTGTAGTCATTGTAACATGGTTCTAGCTTACAGAATTCACTCACTGGTGGTTTAGGATCTGTGGTGTTAAGATTGTTAGTAGTAACATGCAATATATAAAGTCACAAAAATAAGAATATTACCCATGAGTCTATCTCTAAGGTGAAAAATAAGACAATATAATCCGGGAAATTATACAGCACAACCAAACATTATCATACAACACCAATGTCTCCATGTAGTTGACAGCTTCACCTCCCTAGGCAGTACTTTCATAAGAGAAGTAAATATTGACTTCGAGGTCAACAACAGAATTGCAAAGGTAAGTTCTGCATTTAGTAGACTACAAGCAAAAGTCAGGAACCAACAATGTATCAGTACTGCCACCAAAATAAAAGTGTATTGTACTGTAGTGCAAACCACTCTGTTGCAAGCCTGTGAAACATGGACATAGTATAGTAGCTATGCCAGACACTTAAATCGTTTACACATGAGCTGCCTCTGGAGTCTACTCAAGATCAGGTGGCAGAACAACTTCTGAAATCCTTAATAAGTCAAACATTTTGAGCATCCATATACTTCTGCAAAAATCTTAAATAAGTTTGTCAGGATGTGTTAATCACAAGTCCAATGAAGACCTCTCCCAAGCATCTGCTATACAGCGAGCTCAGAATAGGCAGGTACAGAGGTACAGAAGAAATGCCACAGAGACTCATTAAAAATGTTTCTGAAAAGCTTCAATATTGATGTCACCTGCTAGGAGATGCTTGCACAGAACTGTCCTACCTGGCTCACAAGTATCACACGAGGTGCTCAAATTATAGAGCGAAACATTATTGCCAAGGCACAGAGAAAGCAAGTCACCTAAAAGAACAGAACACATGACATCCTCACAGCCGACTCATCACATGTGTGCCCAAAGTGCAGCAGTCTGCCGTGCCAGGATTGAACTTTACAGCCATATGAGATCACATCTTGTAGAATAAGTGAACTAGTACCATCTTTGCTTGTGATGGGCAATTATTATTATTAATTATCATTTAATTTCAGGGATTCACAAAATCAAATCTCTATTACTAGGCATTGGTTGATTTATTGAGAAAACTGACACAATCTTTGTATACCTACAAGATATCAATGTAAGAATGCGTTGGCCTTATTTCTCTATTCCCCAAGGTGGTGTGTGTTGGACTACGTTTTTATTTTGAGCATATCGGCCCAGTGCATCTGAATTCGGCATGCATTTTATATAAGGGTCTGCTTCCTGGTGTATCAGCTGGAGCTGTGTTGGGGAGGAAATCCAGCACTTTCAGGTTGTGAGCCGTGTCACTTAACCATGCCGTCCCCATAATTATAGAATTCAATCACAATCTCAAAAACGTCTAGCTTGAGATGCTCTCTGCAAGTTCTGATATTGACTTTTTAAATGTGCCATTGTTTTAAACTGCTCATTATCTGATCTCTATCTCTACTGTTTTTATCAGCAATAATGTCTGTTGTAACAAGGTGATCTAGCTTTCCTCTTCCCATTGCACATTCGAGACATGTGCTTCTTTATTTTATATAAGTAATGACGCTGTCTTAGACAGTAGCTTACTTAAGAGCATTAACATGGATGTGTTTGTTAGTCCACAACTTGCTTAACATTCTTTTACAAACTACATTGCTGTGGTCTCCAGTTATCTTTTATTTTATTTTTACATTCCATGATTCACTTCTTTACAAAATAATGACTTGCATGTAATAGTAAACATCTTCTCTTCACAGACAATCAGGCAGTCAAAGCAACTTCAGAAACACAATTGCAACAACATATTGGCAAACTAAATTCAATATGTAAAGAATACAGCATGGATATTAACGTAGAAAAAAAACTGAGGTCATGAAAATATCTAGACAAGCAGGATAATATGATTTTCATCCTGATACTACGCTACCAATGTCAAAACTGGGCACAAAACATCAACTGAAAAATGGCAAATCATAACAGCAGAAATAAAATGTGTGCAAAAAGTATTGGGTATAACAAGGAAAGACAGGATCAGAAACGATGACATCAGGAGACTGGTGAGAACACCAGTATTAGACTACATCAAAGACAGCAAATGAAATGGTTTGGCTATGTAACAAGTCTACCACCAAACCGACTGCATCACCCCAATAAGCAAGGATATTTAGATACAAAGGATTCAAGACCAAAGGCCGACCATGAAAAATGTGGCTTATGGACAGGATCAGAGGTGGTGAATGTCAATGTGCATGAGACACACAATAGGGCTTGTTCTAGAGATCTCTTCATAACCTGATGCTGCATCATAACAGGATAAGTGAAAAGAAGAAGAAGTAATAGTAAACAACTGTTATTCTTTCTCTATTAACAGAAAAACACTTGAAATGCCCCAAAATTGTCACACTGAACATTTATACATGCTATAAAATAAAAATTCCTGTAATTTATTGCAGCTGATCAAACATACCCGAGCATTCAGAGTCTGCTAGGTCTACCATGTCCTGCAGATAAACAAGGTGCACCTGACATCGAACATATCTGGTACGGTGAGCCACACCACATGTAGCACTGCATGGACTCCAGCTAGACACAACAAATCTGCAGTGACATGAACAGCACAAAATATCAACCAATTCTGATAAAAAAAAGCAACATGTTCTTTTTACTCTCAAACAGAGAGAACTTAATGATTATTGGTGTAAGAGGAAATTGTGTTTTCATAATTTATTTTTAGTTTCCTATTTTCGTAGTAGTCATGTAGTCTCCTTAGGTCTAAATTTAACATTCATGCTCCACACTTAATATCTTCATGGCTCAGCCATACTGCCAGGTCATCAGCATTATACAGAGCTTTTCCTGCTTTGATCTGGTCAGACAAGTAGATTAACGTAGATCAGAAAAAGAGTACAACTTAACAATGAGCCTTGTTTCAATCAATTTTCTGAGACTCCTTTAGAAGAGATTGTATCCTTCATCTTTGTCTGGATTGCTCACTCAGTCTGGAAGTACTTTATTTAGTTCAGCTTGCAGTGAATTCCAATTTTAAACATCTTCATCACTAGATTAAATATGACGGCAAGACTGCTGTAGGTAAAAAAAAGATGGCCATTATATGCTCATTGTTTTGGAATCCATCCTTTATTCATTGGGTTAGCCTAAAAACTAGTCTTTTTTACAACAGCCAATTCTAACCATGCTTGCTCCTGGCATAAAGTGTTCTATTTCTTAAGGAACCAATAAAGACGTGTTTATCATTCTGTCTGCTAATTTGCCCAGGCACAATATTTGGGAGATGAGCCTATAGCTGTTCGGTTCCTATGTACCTTGGAGTCACTCTCAACCAACAATTCAGCCTCAAGAAACATGTCTCAAATGTTAAAAATAAAGCATTGAGGCAGCTAAAGTTATTGAAGAGGCTCACTGGTACAGTATCGAGATCAGACAATTACACGCAGAGAGGCTTTTATCTTGGATATACACGCTCTGCTTTAGAATACACTCCTGACAACATGGTTACTGACTAATGTAGAATCCCTGGATAGAGCGTGAAGAACAATGCTCTGTGCCTTATTAGTGAAGCAACATTCACTGTTGCATGTGAAATTTACGTGAATGTGGAACCCCTTGAGATGTGAAGAGATGTGGCTGCTATGGCAGCTTATGAGAGTGTAGCAGATCCCACTATTTGCCCTAGGGTTATTCTAACTTAGAACATTATCACACTCATCCACATCCTTCATGACCACACACGGCAAATGACATAGCACACAGCAAATGGCATATTTATTATATAATACTCCGACCAGAAAAATGAGTAGTGAAATTACAAACACAGTACAATACATATGATCTTAACTAAATATTCCTATATTATATATATGTTGATATAAATATTAACTAAAGCGAAAATTTTAAGCATTAGCTATTGATGGAATTCCCAACTATCAAAATCTAGTTCTATTGCCGTCCATACATCACACACCCATCTAGATCTCACCTAGTCGATCTACACACTCGCTTAACTCGTCAGAACATACCTCGTTCACAAAGGGGGCCTGCATACAACACACGTTAAGATTATCTATAATATAAAACGCCCACACACACCTATTTGAGCGGCTGGCACCGACTCAATGGTGTATGCTGTTTGAGCGATTCTGTTCTATCTCCAACATTCCTACAACAGTCTATCAATCACTCCTCTATCTAAGTCGGTGAGCTAAACAGACTCCTTTCTACATTCACTCATCCCCTCTCCATGCCAGCCTGCTTGAGCTCAACTTTGTCTCTTTATATACTCTCAAGCAGTATCAGAGCTGACCAATGGATTTCTGGGGGATGGCTTTATTCAGTCGTTATTGGAACGAATTACTCTGAACACCTGTCACTCATCTATCGCAGCAAGCTCTGCTGCCCTCCCGTCTGTCACTCACCCCCCCCCTACCCAAATCGGGACGCCAGTGGTCAGTTCCTACCTGTACATTCTTTCCCCAACTCCGATTTCCTTTGTCGAGACGGTGAGTCACCTTGATGTAGTGACCAGACAGAGAGTGACCTTGGCACGCATTCAGGTACCTGTGTTCTCAGCAACCACATCACCCCTGCCCTAAACTCTCATGCTCGGGGTGGAACTGTTACAAGAGGAGCAAAAGAATGACCAAAGACCACCCCAAAAAACATTATGTAGAAAAATGGTAACAAAAGCAGAGATTAAAACAAAAGTCAGTCCTCCACCATGTAAATGAGATTAAAAACAGATACCACTTTCCAGACAAAAGGCAAGAAATGCAGAGAGTAACAAGAAATTTACCATCACATACATGTCTAAAAATGCCTAGAAATTCACAAACAAAACTAACAGAAGTTCTGATCCAGCAAGTCTTATGGGAGCATTCCTGAGAATGATTGACGACTACCCGGAAGAATGAATTCATGTCTATACTGATGGGTTTGCTTTTAATGCCACGATTAAAGTCTACATAGAGTATCCAGACAGAACATCTGATGATCTGTTTGATGTATGTGGGAAGATATGTTCAAAATATGAGGCAGAAATAACAGCACTTGAAGTAGCTATGCACCAATTGAGGACTGCATTTTATGCTTCATCAAAAGGTCAAAGCATTGTAATCTTTACAGACTTATTATCTATCCTTCAAGCTCTGGAAGATTGTGGTCATTGTAAGCCTGAACTTTCTCAAATATCCCTAGATGCCAACCAACTTAACACATTCCATGAAGTCAGAATAGTTATGCAATGGATCCCTAGTCACTCAAATACATTTGGTAATGACAAGGCAGACAGAATGAGTATGAAGGAATCAAGTCAACAACAATGCACACTAGCAGCCCTAAAGACAGTCAAACAACTACTAAAGAGTGTGAACAAAGAGGCTTGGCTAAATAGATGGGGAATACTGGAAGAGAAATCTACAGACATATGGCCATCTCAAACACCAAAGACAACAACAACCTTCTGAAAAGGAAAGATCAAAGTACCATTTTCTGACTTTGCACTCACTGACTTCACATTCAACACATACAACTCAACAGTCCCTTGAATATAATTCAACCAGAACATACTCCAGAGTGCTGGCTCTGAACACATTTCTATGCAAATGTTGAGCGTCATCTTTTTGAATGTCCAGTGCTTGCTGGTGTTAGGAAAGAGCTTATTTCTCAGAGACCAGACAAATAGAACAATTTGTTTGGAACTAAACACTTACAGATATGACTATATGGCATTAGACCAAAGGGAAGGAGCTCACAGGCCACTGGATCAACCAAGCAACCAACTTAACAGTTAATTAACAATTTGGAAGTTGTGGAACTCCATTCCCATAATCTTGATTGATGAATTGACTAGCAGTACAAGATATTCATGTATGAGAATAAATGATAACTTACTTTGGTGAACTCATATCATGTTTATCCACCTCATCTTCCTTAATGATGATATAATGTTCAGCTCTCCCTCTTTTAAGTTCTAAGGAAAGCTCTTGGCCGCCAACTGAAAATAAAATATGATCACCTAAAGCTTACAATAAAAGACATCAAAGTATATTTTTGTATTCCTAAAGCTTACTCAGAGTATATACATCTCATTACCAGTATCACGTCTAGTGAGCTGTGTGAAGACTTTGTTATGAGCCCCTGCTATGCATTATTGATTAAGCAGATAAAATAAATATTCTTATTTTACTTACACAAATCTACCACAATAAGAGACCTTCCTACTTTCTTTGTCCCTATCTTTTATATTTCTATTTAAAAGGTACAGACATAGTATGGATATAATTTACTGCACAATACACACATATTTTTAAAGTTCAGACTAAGCAACATTAAGAAATGGATATAGTTGAAAATATTGAACAGCATCAATTATTGGATTTTGACTAAAGTTGAACAACTTACTATTTTCATCATGTTCAGCTACTTCACGAGGATCTGAGGAAATGAAAAATTATAGTAGTAGTGACATATACAGCTAACTAAAACTTATTTACTGGTCAATAATTATCAATGGCTTGGTCATAGCTCAGTTAATTAATGCTTTAAAATAGAAATAGCATGGATTATATATCTAAAAAAATGATAATAATAGCAGTAATATTCACAGGAACAACAAGTAATAGCAACACTGAAGGAATGGTTATAGGAACATTAGTAGAAAAAACAAAACAGCAGTAATATCAATACTGAAACAATGATAATAGCAGCAATATGAGTAGGAACAACAGAACAATAATATCCACAAGTGAAGAAATAATACCAGTAAAAATATTAGCATGAACAACACAAGAAATAGTAATATCTGCAAGTAAAACAATGATAAAAGAAATATTAGCAAGAATGATAGAACAGTAATAGCCTCAAGTGAGGGGAACTGAGACACTAGTCCAGTCAGGCACAACATACTGATCAGGATGTTGCACCAGGGTCAGGCATAATACACTGACCAAGACCACAATCTCTCTTCCATGTAGCATTCCCTGGAAACAGACTGTTTTCAAGGCAGCCTGGCTGACGAAATGTGGATCAATGTTATCCCCGTAGTAGTGATTGCCATGCTGTGAAGCCAAGCATAGCACAACCGCCTGAAGGACTGCGACCCATCTTCATCAGCATGCTTGGGATGTAAGGAAAGCTACTCCAACCCGCCACTCAACGTCCTTTTCAGGGTGTACAAAAGAGTAAACTTACTCATTGTGGACATTAAACAACAACAACAATGGACAAGTGAAACAATGATAAAAGCAGCAATATTAGCAGGAAGGATAGAATAGTAATTTCTGCAAGTGAAACAAAATGTATACTCGCAGCAGAAATATTAGCAGAAACAACAATACAACAGTAATAATATAAAAATATAAAAAAGCAACCACAGCATAAAAAGCTAGCAGCATTAACAATAGCAAAACAATATATTAAAATCAGCAACAGTGGCTTGCTTGGTATGAAAGGTAATGTACAAACCATCTGGGTCTGTGCATGGGAAGATTGTGGTGCAATTTCTCCTTGTCACCGGCTTTGTGTCAATGTCACAGAACGTTTCACCCTTGTGACGACAGACTACTTCTCTCACCTGCTCTCCCCAGCCACATGTTACACTACACTGTGGAGACAAGTGGTTTGTGAAAATCCAAGAGATGTGCTTAGATTTCATATTGCAACTGTTGGTATTATGCTCATACATATATTATATATATTTATATATATATATATATATACAGGGCTTGACATATTTTAGGGTGGCTCACCAGTCAGCACATGGTTGGACTTCGGTCATACAATTTATATTAACAAATTTAAACTAGGTACTAATTCACTTTTACTTCTAAATAACAGTGCGTACCAAATCAAAATATATTATATTAGTTACACAGTATTAGCCTATTTTTTCTTAAGAAAAAATGCACTGCTGTCAGAGGCATGGTGTTTGTGTCCTTGAACATGCTTGGTAGTTTTAGCACTGTAGTATCGTTTATTGGTGGCTTTAGTAAGTTTAAATTGTGGTAGTGGAGGTTCATTTAGATTCATCATCATAAGATAGCTAATGTACAATCTATTCGAACTGTAATATCATTAATAATCGTGCGAGAGTAGTTATGTAATAACGATTAAAACCGTAATCAACAATTATAAACATATTTTTTATTACTCGCCAAGCAATAATGATTACTCGTAAATATTATATATATATATATATATATATATATATATATATATATATATATATATATATATATATAAATATATATATATATATATATATATATATATAAATATATATATATTTAAATATATATAATTTGTTTCTGCCATGTAGTAGTACCTTTACTGAGCAAATGTAATATAAATGAATAACTAATCTGTAAATAGTTATACAGTGGCTTAGTAATTATGTTGACAATAAGGCAGAAGCAAAGATGACAAGTCATGCTAGTAGTTAAAAAGTAGGGAAGATGGTGGCATGGTAAACACTCACACACATACAAATTCTACTTGGAAAGTCATATCTGTGAATACTTTCAATCCAATTAAAACTTCAAATACAGCTTTTTCCATTGCTAGTGTCCACTGGAGAGATTTATTCAGCTAAGAAATAAAAGCTGCTTGCTAAATTTATTTTTGCTTTAGGTTAGATAGAACAAATACCTAGTCTGTTTCCAAGATTGAAACTTGTGTCTTTCTAACTAGGATATATGTATCCAGTGTCTAGAAAAAAAAAGAATTTGAGGTGACTTAATACAGGTTTATAAGATAATCAAAGGAAAGCATAAATAAGACTTTTACAGATTTTTTAAAATACAACCATAAATAAGACTATTACAAATTTTTTTTAATTCAACCATCTACAAGAACAAGAGGACATAGCTGCAAATTAACTAAAGAAAGGTCCAGATTAGAAATATTATTTAGTCAGAGAGTGGTGAATGCTTGGAATGCATTGCTACAGGAAGTAGTGGAGGCAGAGACAATTAATGCATTCAAGAATAGATTAGACGCCCATAGCTTTTAGAGCAAGGAAATATAAATGAAACTGGCTGTTAACAAACTCTGCAGAGTCTTCTAAACTAGTATAAAGACGTTAAGTTAGGTTAGGTCAAATTAAGTGTCAGATTAAAGCAATTGGTTGCCCTGGACTAGGAGATCTTTGGAACCCTAAACTAAACAGCACCAGATCATGAAAAAGAAGACTTCATTCTCTTCTTTATCATTTCTAAATTTTAGGACTGATAAAATATTGCTTCAAAATTTATAACCTTTAATAAGTTTATAAGAGTAAGAGTATGAAATTAATGAAGACATTCACACAGAACATTCGTAGCCATGTTTAAACATTACACTATATACATAAAGACAGAACAATTTCTTTCTAGCTTTGTATGGATGGAAACTCTTACAATTACGTTATTAAAATTGATAAGTCACAGTTTATCATTTTTTATGCAGAAAATTCTGAGATCAGACAATCGATCTCAGGAAATCACTTATCACAGATCATTCTCAACTCTTGGTAGTCTATAAAATGATCTTTCACCAGTACAGTTAATAACCATTAAGCACAAAAAAACCTGAATATTGTTTTCATATTTAGAAAAGCTGTCTGAATTTTCTCCAGGAATATTATTTGATATTTATCTTGGTGGCTGAAATCGTCTTTTTCATGGTGAGTTTGTTTGTAATGCAGGTGGAAGTGCAAGAGTTCATCGACTGGGCTATACTCATTATCCTTTGGATACTTTTGTATCAACATCTCAATGCAATTGTGAATCTGTTCCTTGCTTGCTTGGCGATTCACCAAAATGAAAAATTGTTAGGTATACTTTTTTACAATGTTGCTATTCCATGTAATTTTCTTAAATCTGTCTCTTGGAGAAAGTTCATTTTAGGCTTTGAGTGCGTCATTGGTTTTTTTTTCACATTCTCTCTGCTTTCTTTTGGTAGTTTGTACTCTTACATTCAGCGTATTTTTTGCCTACAGTTCCATTTCATCAATGTGTGATGCAAAACTACAATAATGAGCTGTAAATATTTATATTTGTGCTAAACGGCATTTGCGTACATTGGGGAGTTGATAACTTTTTTAAAATGTTCCAGCATGTAAATGAATTCAAATTTGTCTATTTTCTGCTACAAACTTCCAGCCTATCATCTCAAGTAATTAGTCAAGTAATCCGCATAGGCAGCCAGGGCCTGACCATCCATTACCACTGTTGATGACAGCGTGCAATGCAGATGGAGTGTGGCCGATTTGTCTCAGCTAGGTGTTACGCGTGCGACCACAAGGATAACTCCATGAAGGGTGCAGGCTTTTCCTGCCCCTGATTACCAGTGATAGGTGTAGAAGCTGGTGAGTCGGTACATCCTGATAGACGCGGACCACATGGCCTAAGAAAGAGAGGCAAGGCTGATCCAGCGATGAGGAAATACTTTCGAGTTTTGTATCTGTTGGAAAACCATGGTGTTGGTGACTAGACCTTGCCAGAGCACTTTAAGAATACATCTCTGGCTGCACACGTCAAAAGGTCTCAAGCTCCATCTGATTTCCATGTAATACCATCCATGTTTTAGAGCCATTCAAGAGGATGGGAATGGCACAAGATTTATAGAGACACAGCTTGGTTTCCAGATCTCTGTCTGAGGCTATTGTCTCTGAAATCACTTGTAGTATGAACATTTTGTATATTTGTGTCTGCAATGCTAGAGTTTTTCCTGGGCTCATTTGCTTTGTTTTCCAAGTCTGTAAGACAGAAATGAGACATGTTCTTTCAATGTCTCATGTTAATTATTTTTCTATAGATCCTGTTCCTTTCTCTTGAAGTTTCTGTTCTTCTAATATTGGTAGTTACTGATAAAAGCTCCCTGAAGTTCTTGAGAGACTGTGTTTTTTGTATTTATTGCTTGTTCTTCAGTCTGCCCAGTGTAGTCTACTTCCTTTTCTTATGTTTGTAAATACAAATATTTTGTATCTGAGGGATTATGTTTCTGACTGAAGCATAAAGCCATATGAGATGATTGGTTTAAAACTCTTCAGTATTTCCTTCAGTTCTATTTGGGGATTTCCTTTATCAGTACCATTTTTATAACGCGTACCCATTTTTATTTTCACAAAAAGTTCAAACTAAATATTATTAAGACACAATGATTTACAAAAAATCCTCACAAATAGGTATTTATTAATGGAAATTTGTAAATTATATATTAAATGAAAGCAATACATAAGCCAAATGTCTGGTTATAATTTAGGTCTCTGAGAGTTTGTTGCTATGTAAAAATGGTTGTCACCATTGTTTTGCTGACCCATCCAACCCATTCAAACTGTAAGTGATGTTGTGAATGTAGATCCTTTGGAATCATTTGGACTGACTTGGTTAATGAATAATCAATATAACATAAGAAGCATTTGGATATAAATTTTAGATAACTTGAGAAACAATGTTGGGATAAATACTTTATCAAATAATTTGTGTAAAATCAAAAGGTTAAAAATGAAATAATGCTATGATGGCTGTAAGTCATTTCACAATCAGATAACCGGTGAGTTTAAAAAATAATTACATTAATTGTTTATTGCAGATAAGTGCTATCAATGGTGTTATTCATTTTGACAAGAATCATTTCAACAAATCTGTTAAGTCAATGCTTACTAAATTTATTATTAAAAAAATGAAGTATGCATGAAACTTTGTTTTTCTTGCAAGTGGCTTCGGCCAGTAATGCACCCCCACCCTCCCCCTCTCCCAGAGTATGAGGATCTGGGCTGCAGCCTCCTCATTCTATGTGTAAATCTGGTACTGTCTCTATCCTATCTGCTCTGCCACCAACTTCTCAAATTTTGCAGTAAGTAAAAAATAAAACTTACGGGTGACCACTCTCCTGCATACCAACGTGGACAAATATGTGGGTTACAAGGGTGGGTTGTGGATGGTTTTGGAAGTGGGCAAAAGCTGTCATGTAACCACTGTTCACGTCCGTCTTGCAGAGTGTCCATGCATCGAACTGCCCGTGTGGCAACACCTCCGCCACAGCTTACTGAACATGCCTGCCAAGGGAAAATCTTCCACCTGAAAATGTGAAAATGATAACAGTATAGATCTTCTTCTTCCTCTCATCCCCAGCAAAATGAGTTATTCATTGTTCTACTCTGGAATGCAATATAGGCTACTGTTTTTAATAGCTTTCTTTCAAAATCAGAAGGCTGTGACACTCTATGCTAGGGTTTGGTCTAGGCTGGGACACTTTATGCTGAGGTTTAGTCTAAGCTGTGATAGTATATACTGGGGTTTAGTCTAAGCTGTGATAGTCTATGCTGGGGTTTAGTCTAGGCTGTGACACTCTATGCTGGGGTTTGGTCTAGACTGTGACACTCTATGCTTTGGTTTAGTCTAGACTGTGACATTCTATTCTGGGGTTTAGTCTAGGTTGTGACACTCTATTCTGGGGTTTAGTCTGTGTGAATAGCAGGGCCTGTAAAGCTATGAACTGGATAGTTTTCTAGTCTTGTACCCTATAGGAATTGTTCATGATGTTGTTGTGAAGCACCAGGTACTAAGTTAATTTAATTCTTAATGACGTTTGCTCGCAGACAGGTTACATTGCTCTTATACATCCAGAGGTGTGTCTGAGAAAGTGTGTCAGGGTCCTCCTGGCTGTAGTGCAATGCAATTTTCTTCAGTAGATTTGCCTCTATGGGGTTGACCCCACCTCATTGGCAAGAATGATGTGACACAGAATGTTCACATGAAGCCCGATGCAGACATAGGGTGGGTTCTTGATCAGTATGTTTTATCTGACCTCTCACTATCTGAGTAGGTTAAAATTTAGAAACATATAACATGACTAGAACCTATAATCCTGTCTGGTAAACACCATAGCAATGAACAAAATGTTTATCTGAACATCTATCAATAAAACCAAAATAATGAACACTGGCAAACCAAAGACCAGACCTAAAGTTAGTCTAGACAAAGAAGAGTTAAAAAAAGTCACAAAGTTCTGAATATCTCAGTTCTATTATCAGCAACAATGGAGACTGCCAAAAAAAACCTGAGAAGAATAATCTTGGTAATAAAGAGGTTAAATAAAATGAAAAATGTAGAACAGAACATGACCAGAACAACAGAAACAAGAATTCTTAGAACATGCCCTTTTCCTGTGACCGTGTACAGATGCAAAACATGGACCTCCCCAGAAACGCTAGAGATAAAGATTGAGTCTTTCAAGATAAAATGCTACAGGAAAGTGTTGATGATACCATTTACAGTGAAAAAGAGAAATGTATATATCTTAAAACAGCAAGCACATATAAAAATTGACTGGTAAACAGTATCAAGTCTAGGAAACTAAAATATGTTGGCCACATAAAATATTGAATAGTCTGGAAGAAATTCTATGCTGGAAGGAATGGTACCTGGAAAATGAAGCAGAAGCGGACCAAGGAGAAAATGGACACACAACATCAAAGATGTACTGAAGATGACAGTGACGGAGAACTGGTTAAATATAAAGTGTCTTACAGGACGGCTGTGATGAGTGTGACAATCTACAATAGACATCCTACATCATGATGACTTATGGTTTAACCCCTGCATTTCTGATTTTCTAAAAGTGTTCCTTATGTTATTTTGTGGTGCAATTTTGTGACATACTTTCTTGAATTATTTTAACTTAAGAAGATGCTTCCCCAAAATGTCCATCTATTGTTTTTTCTTCATATCTATGACATTTAGCCATGATGAAGAGGAGAGGAGACTAACATCTGGTCAAGTAAAACATGTTGATTGGATATATTAGTCAGGGTCAGATCAAATATACTGATCGGACATATTAGTCAGAGTCAGGTAAAACATGTTGATCGGACATTTTAGTCAAGGTCAGATCAAAAATACGCGAACAACATCTCTGTGCCATGACCAGGCTTGTCCCCTGGTCAAATGCACTCTTTCGAGAGGAATCACAGGTCGCTGACATTTGGTCCACGTGCTTGGCTGATAAGCCAATGGTGCGAAGCTACCATTTGAGGGACTACGGCCGAACGCCTCTAAGCCAGAATCCCGCCCTAAATCTCAGCACCGCTGTGATGGGAGGCTACGACATGGCTGGGGCTTGCGTCTCAGCCCGGCCCGGTCGAGCCGTAGAAATGCACCTGGTTAAATGCACTCCTGCCTCGCTCTTTGCCTCTGTCTGCTATCAGTCATTCCAATGGACGCAGAAGAGATGCAGTCCAGAGGACATTGCACCTCCTGCTCTATTGTGACAACCTCCCGGGTGGCGAAGAATGCTAGGCGTACCATCACTGCAGATGAGCCGAGAAAATAAAGGGAGTAAAGAGATACCTCACTCACATACATATGCTACGTTTCTGGCAGGACGTGACGATCCTGGGACACAGTCACACTGGACTGCCTCTCTTCCGGGATAGTACAAACTAGTACATAGTCCATCATATCATTGCCAAACCCTATAGACACGAGTAGGGAAGACTCGATAGTCCTGCAAGACAACTTCCTAAGAGAGACAACTCTGACCAAAAACAACTGCTGCCTTGCAGTTAGGCTGGGGACAGCCAAAGGCTAAGGAGGGCAACCCTACAGAAACGCCTGTTGAAATCGGATGCACTGAGCCACAGGCGTAACAAAATAAAATAGTGCAACGTAAATATCGCTGTAAACAGCGTACGATGAAGAAGAAGAAGATCAAAAATACTGATCGGATATATTAGGGTCAGATCAAATATACTGACCAAGTCCCCCCCCCCACCTCACTTCCACATAAGACTCCCTGGAAACAGGCTGTTTTCATGGCAGCCTGGATAATGAGGTTGGAAACCAACATGATCCCTGTAGTAGTGATTGACACGCAAATGAAAGCATGCCTTTTTCAGTCTGGAGGACCCCTGGCCACCTTTATCAGCATGGTCCAGATGTGAGGAAAGCTACTGGAACCCACCACTTAAATCCCATTTTCAGGGCACACAAAAGAGTAATCTTACTCATTGTAGGCATTCAACAACAGGACGTCACGATGAATCTGTCTTCTTGCAGACGTGATAACTGACATTTTTTCTTGTTATTCCTGCCGACATTTGTTTTTGGATTTAGGGACAGCACTTTTTTAAATCTGCAAAGTCTCTCCTTTCTATATTCAAGTTCTTCTTACAAAGGTTGCTTTATACAATACTTATGCATGTGAACACATGATCAACTAACTGTCACTTGAAAATAAACTACTTGATGTCCTGTTTGTCTGATTAACATGTCAAGTATTGTTCCACCATTGTCTATACATTTGATCTTAAATCACAAATGTTCACAGAACTGTGTTACTGTTAAACTTGTTTGTAAGATGAATTGCTGGGTTTAAAATGAGAGAGCCATGAATAGTAGACCTACCACTGAGCCTTACTAGAATATTGTAAAAGGCAACTAAGGAGGGATATGTGTGGGGTTGGTCACCTCATCATTTAAATCAAATTGCCATGGAGCACATAAAGGAGGCCCAGCTGCTCAATTCTTCTTATGGTGTCAGAATGGATCAGGAAGAAAATAATTTAAAATAATGAAGCAATGTATTTTTAGTCTCTGTAATAAATTTCACTTGAAATTAACTGAAATATTAACTATTAACACAGGTCAACACAAAAATTAACGAATTGCATTTGCAGCTTACACTGGGGGACACTGCCGTCTGAAGCAGGATTTTTCCCAGCCACTTGGTTTGGGTGACCATGCACAACGAGTGTCCAGTACCTGATTACCTGTCAGTTGATCTCGACAACGGTATTGATAGCTTTGCACCCCTGTTGAGTTCAAGAAATAAGCCAGCATTTGTCATTATATTAACGAAAGGAAAATATAAAACCTGTAAATACTGGATTCTCTTACTATAGTTACTACTCCTGCACTACATTCCTTTTTTTAAATTTTGGCAACACCCCCTAAACATACACACACTCACATCAGTAGCATTTCGACAGTAAAAACATTACAGTAGAGACGCTGCTGTTCTCTGAAGTGAGAAGTCTCCATAAAATTATATACAGAACAATGCAGGGTGAAAGTTAGTATAGAATACCATTTATACTTGCAAAAAATTACTTTGGGTGATTATACTTAGAAGTTAACGATTGGAACTCCTGTGGCCAGCACTCGATGTTGGTATTCATGTATCCTATCCTTGATGACAACTGTGCACATCAACATTTGTTTGTGTGTAGTGTTTGCCTCTCTGTATTCTACTAGCGGAGGCACGCCACTGATCACCACGGACCACATCCTTTTAGGTTATATCAGGATGTTTAACCAGTGCTTGGATGCATGTGTGTGTCTGTATGTATGTCTAGTTATGGCGATCTCAGAGGTAAACTCAACCAAAGTGCAATGGAACGGCCTCACCCTGAGGACGTGTATGAAAGTTGTGTAAGAGTGTGATTGTTGGACAGGGTTAACGGAAACAGAGTGTGAGGTAAGAAGAGATAGGCGAGACCAAGTGAAATGAATATGGACGTTTGTGTGCTCATCAACTGACACTTAATCTTACTTTTGAATGGAATACTCCTGAGGTGTATTCTTAGTGTTTGACTCATTTTGAAATGATATATTGAAAAGTATTGGTACTGTTTCATATGTAGCCTTCGATTATTATAATTAATGAGCTGAGGCGTTAAAAGATGACACTATGTTAGAAAACATTAGACTATCAATGACATTAATTCCACCTTACTTAACATCCATAGATCTAGAAATACTTGCTGATGTCCCTTGTGGTTTCTTCATGAAGTATTTAGAGTTAGCTTATGGCAGTGGTTTGTGTAGTTTTTGTTGTTTGTTTTTGTTTCGCTCTCTCTCCTCTCTCTCTATCTTTCTTTCTATCTCCTCTTCTTCTCTCACTGTGTGTGTGTTTATATCTCTCTTTAACTCTTACATACACAAATTACCAGCATATCATTTTCATAAATGAAAATATATTTTTTCTACATCCAGGAATAAAAGTGGCTGGTTTTTGTTTGTAAAACATAGCCACATCACGTCATCAGTTGGTTAAAAAGTTACAAAGCCGACGACCAAACTAGTGGAAAATGTTACAGTGGCTCTTCTTACACCGCGAGGTGTACTTGTGGAAAGTGTACCTAGGTCCTCCTAGCTGTAGTGCAATGTGAGGCTTCTCAAGAAGTTCACTACTACAGAAAAGAAGTTGGCAAGACGCTATCACACAACCTGTTTCCATGAGTCGTGAGGTGGAGGCCTGATGTTATTCTTCGCTCATTACATGATGATGATATAATCCCTTTAGCTATGAGCTGGTAGCCTTGGCAGCCGAATACCTCCCAGACAAAAGCACACATCTTTCTCAGTTGTTGTGGTGATGTGCAGAGTGTGTTGTTTATGGTGGGTGTGATGGAAGCAGCCGGTTTCGCAGATCGGCTCACCTTGGGCACAGAGTCAGAAGGTGCTCGACTGATTTCTCGTGATCAAGACATCTGCAATTTGGTTCAAGTAGTGGATCGTTTCTATTCAGATCTTTTAAAAGGGGAGCCAGTGGATGTTATTTATCTTGATTTTGCTAATGCCTTTGAAATAGTACCTCATCAAAGATTATTTATAAAGTTAAAATCACATGGAATAGGTGGGGAAGTTGCCAAATGGATTGAAAATTGGTTAACCGGAAGATGGCAGAGATTGGGCATAAATAAGGCGTACTCTGAGTGGTGGGAAGTAAAAAGTCGAGTACCACAAGGCTCAGTTTTGGGACCAATTTTGTTCTTGGTATATATATATAAACAATTTGGACATTGATATCGGATCCATAATTGCAAAATTCGCTGATGACATAAAAATAATGCAGTAGTGTTTCATCTAAAGCAGAAGTGGATATACTGAGGTCGGATTTAGATACAAATTGGAGAATGGTCTGCGTGCTGGCAAATGGAGTTTAATGTAGATAAATGTACAGTCATCCGTATGATTAGATCAAATATGGAACATAATTACAGAATGGGCGAGAACAATATTAGATTGATAGAAAAGAAAAGGGACCTACGGGTTATAATAGATCATACAGGTAAGGTGAGTGAGCAAGACCAGGTAGCAGTGAAAAAGGCAAATGCCATGTTAGGTATGGTAAAATAAAATATTAAACATAGGAGCAAGGAAGTGATCGTCAAACTGTAAAAGCATTAGTTGGACGTAGACTGGAATACTGTGTACAGGTGTGGAGTGTTATCGTAGAGGAGTTCTAAACATGCTGGACAGCATATAAAAAAAAAGAGAGACAATGCTGATAGTGGGATTTTAGAATTACAGATGAAAAAAACTCATAAAAACTGGCCTCTACGTTTCAATTTCTTGACTGCGTCCTGTGGATATAGTTTGGTTTTGCTCATTATATAAATGCATGACAATCACAGATGAGAAAATAACTGAATGAAGATTTACCTACACCGCAAGACGCGGAGCATGGTGACAAGCCAATCTCAATCCATTGGTAACGTCTGTTTGTGCCATTGTTCAAGCAAGAATTATTACCCCCACAAGCTCCACACAAGTCTAGGGTCAAAGTTGAATCCAGTTGATGATCACAACCGACAGTCTGTGGTTACATGTAATTATAGGTAGACAATACATGACATAAAACATACATCTACATATGTGCGTGTCAACGAAACAATTAACTTATATAAAGAGTATAGCGGATTATCGTGAATATGTTAGTTATACAAAACAGGTGATCCCTCTCGGCTCAGCTGTTTAAGGATGAGATGTTAGGGAAGCTGATGGTCCGATGGAAGGTTTCGGCCTTTGGACGATGCACTGCAATAGATGAGCCGACAATGCACATATTGTAAAATTATGACATCAGACGTACTTCTAGCAGGAAGCGGGAACTGAAAAGACTGAGCAGAGATGCGTACAACCAGCAGGATTCTTGGAACAATCAGTATGCACGTACTTCGTCATTTTCAGAGACTCAACAGTCATGAGTTTGCCCGGATTACAATTAAAATACACAATTAAAACAAACATTACATACGTGCAAACAAAATAATGTGTCGTGAGCCCTGACATGGATGGCTGATGTCACGTACCTTGATATGGTTGGGAGATATCATGTACCGTGATACGATTTGGAGATGTTATATAGTTGGGAGATACTTGCTAGAAATAAAGGACTAAAATGGAGATAGTAGGGCCAAGGGGCTATGAGCTTGCTTTACAAACTAAACGTGCCCGGTTTGAATCACGTCACGCTGGATTTTACAGACTATACATATTGTGGGTTTGTTCATCGCTTCTCCCAGTCCACCCAGCTGTAAATGGGTACCCGATAAAGTCAGCACTCACAGCAATGAAAAGGACTGAGCACTTATGGTGACGCCCAGATACAATGAAGTCGGTTGTATGACCCATTTTCTATTTTCCAAACTACTAATAAAGAAAGAGAAACGTCGAATACCCTGGATCCATCATTACAAAAGAAATTACAAATAGAGGCCATAAATGTACTAAATATAGCAGGATTCCGTAGAACAGGAAGATACACTAACACGTAAATATTGAACACAAATGAGAGATAGTCTTGTAGCAATGTGTAGGAGAAATATTGCATTGTTGATGTTAATGTTGACAATAAATTAAAAGAGCAACAATAGAAAAAAATAAATCACATGTGGGGGTATAAGTCCGTACAATGGACATACTGTATAGACAGTTATTAAGACATTAAAAGACAAGAAATTAGGAGATGTCAAGAAAACAAATAACGTGAAAGTCATCGAGAACAAAAATAAAAGCTTGCAACGCTAATTGTGCCTGTACTTAGAAAGGCGGATCCAGATAAGGGTGTACAGACGAAACTATCAGGGGCAAAAGGAGTCAAGTTTGATACAGTGGAAAGATTTGAGAAGAAATAACAAAGTTGCTTGGTAAATACACCAACAACAACATAACATCTGATATTTGGTAATGTTAATAGAGAAGGTGATTGTGGAAATATTTCCAGACCACTAGATAGGATACGAAACAGTCTTCATATTTATAACTAGATATACTAATAACTGAAACGCACGAGCACAAAACGAGTTGGAATGTAAATTATAATCTTGGATACCAGTGACAGACAAGCAATCTTAGCTTCGTGTGCGAGCTAAGAGAGAAGGCATTCAAAACTGCAATAAGTGGCAAGCAGTAATTATGATACAGAAAGTAGTGATATGACGGTAGGAAAATAATATGATCTTCAGGTGCTTATTTACGGTAGTGTGATTCGCTTTATTTTTGCTTTTTGCTGTGAGTACGAGGGACAGTCATTAAGTAACATACATTTTATTTTAAAATTTTTATTCTTCGTTCGTTCTCTATCTTCCGCTACCAAGCCCTGAAAAGGGCTTTGCAAGTAGCACGATGTAGTCCGGAAATGCGTTGTGTCGTGGTTTACAGCTTGAATGGGATACTTGCACCTTTCGGTCCGACATATCCGACTTCAGCAGGTTATTCTTCGACACAATCCCCTTGCCTATCGGCCCACATATCCACTAGCTTGTGGATGGATATCCTCTAGAAAACAAGCTTTTTGTGGTTGACATTTATCTAAATTTTGCACCTCTTCCATAACCTCGTTGTCAGCTGCATTGGGACCCATCTTCTACAACCAAGGTCATCATGGGCAATTTTATGCACAGCGTCGTGACTTAAGTTGAAATCTTCGACCATTTCATCAAAAGTGCCTCACCTGTTGCCATCGGCTAGCGACCAGATATGCTGATTTACTGTGTCAGTTACCACGATTGCTGTTCTCTCACCCCGTTGTTCATCAATTACGTTTTGTCTTCTGTTCTGAAATATTTCTACCCATTCATATAATATCCCCGATATCAAACCGTTGTCTCCATAATGAACCTTCTTTCTTGTGTAGATTTAAGATATGTTTACACACTCTGTCCACACACAAACAACGATTAAATCTCGCTGCTCTTACATGGTGCAAGTCAGTAGTTTGACGTTCCTGTTGTACGCCATATTGCGCATGCGCATACTGCTTGATCGTCTTAACCCTTACATGAGGTTTTGCTAAAGAGCCATTTTGTGTCCTGAAAAAAGGTTTTCCGCTGTACGTGCTGTTCCATGCACTTTATAATATAATTCCTGTTAGCTGGTTATTAACCAGATTATGAAGACAACAACGTCAACCAAGAAAAATGGAATTCAATAGACTCTTGCAAAACAAAATAATGATCTGGACTTTGGCACTTATGTCCCATAACCGTAATCAGATGCAAAATAAAATAAGTATAGGCCCACTTAATGAGAGCCCATTTAAATTGTTACTGCAAATTCACAAAGAAAAACAAACCAAAGGTCATGATAATAAATGCAACTAACGGCAACAGAGAGTTTTAGGAAACGCACTCCAGCAAGATGGGAAGTCATTCATAAATCCTAGTAGCAATATAGACAACGTGGAAGGTACAGATACAGATATACAAAATAAGAATACAAAAGGCGAGAGGAGCTTTTATTGATGGCATGGACAAGAAATTAAGTCCAACATAAAAATGAAAATCTTCAATACCGGGTCTACTGTATGTTCAGAAAAACGAAAAGGAAAAACAACAGCGAAAATATTAAAAAACTTTCATATATAGGTGCCTGCCCAGAGTAAAGAGTTTGAAATGGCTTGATGAGAACACTAATGCAAACATTCTGAAAAAAAGTAGACAGGTATAAATGGAATTTGACGTGGGGAGAAGGCGTGGGCGTTTGATAGGGCTCGCATTAAGGACATGAGCTGAAAACATTACAAGACAGTCTCTGTTCTGGAATCTACATGGCAAGAGAAGTAAAAGCATATCAACACACACACACAGAAAATAAAAAGACCTGGATAGAGCTGGAACACATGGCGTAGGACACGAATACTTGGCGTGTATATGTTGAAGCAAGCTGAAAATGTTTTGATTGGTTGAGAGAGGCTTCTTCTTAATCCTCTGGCTTTTGTAACGATTGTGGGTCTTCTCTAACTTATGATTGCAGAAAGACTATTACACTACAGAACGTTGTGCATGGGGCTAGCAATCTAATAATGTGTGGCAATTACTATTGAAGATGCTGCTGCAAATACACGGATAGGTGCTTCATGCTAAGTGTCAGCTATAGTGATGACTTCACTTGGAAGGAAACGGCGAATCAACACATACTGTGAACACATCACATAAATATTAAATCAATCAATCAATCAGTCATAGCCCATCGCTCCTCTCGGCGCATAAGCCATTGTTGACATCTTGCCAGCATTCATGCCCTGTGTTACACTTTCTGTCTCTACCAAGTTGCAACCATTTAATCGAAGTTCCCCCTAACATTCTCTTTAAATGTATTTTTAGGTCTACCAGTCTTTCTCTTCCCCTGTGGTTTCCATGTTACAGTCTGTTTAGCTATATTTGACGGATACTTCCTCATTGTATGTCCTATCCAGCCCCGATGCCTTCTCCTAATTGCTTGTTCCGTGTCTATTGTGTGCTTCTCTCCCACAGGTCTTAGGAAGTATTACAAAAAAGTAGGTCACGATGTATGTAATATTTGTGGCAGGAAAAACTCGGCTATGACTGCATTATCTAATATTAGTGGAAGAAATCATAAGTGAAGGAGTTATGGTTTGGAAATTAGAGATGATGATCTTCTCGCTAAAGTTATGGCACTCGTCCACACCGTGGCTTTAATTACTCGACAGTTCTGCACAAGCAAGGCTGGTGATGCAATGGCAGCCAGTAATTTAGGACTTGGCTTTTTCAAGGTTATGCCTTTCCGTAACTGATATACCACAACCATTTAACGTCTAATTGGTCCCCTATTTTGGAGGAAAGAAAAGGACCCCAGAATACCAAGAGAGTTGTGCATATGACTAGCAGCCTCATCATGTGAAACGAATAATAACAGAAACAACACTACAGAAGGATACTAAATGCTTTGGCGCAGGCTTCCTGAAAGGAGTGATCAATAGTGAAGGTCATATGGTGCAGTTAAAGTGCACATATGAGAAGAAGAATTCACATATTTGTGCACAGTTTTGTTGAGGCTATAGTGAACGGAAAACAAATAGTGAACATACAACACATGAATTTGTACAATTTGGTATTACAAATAGATGTATCAATCAATGATGGTGAATAGAAAGAGTTCTGCAGTGTTATGTACAACCGACACGTAGAACGGATATGAATCGTGGACAATGAATAAGCAATCAGTAGAATCCAATTCTAAGTAATAGAATGTGATTATTAGAGATTATAACAGACCCCATTGTCAAGTTGATAATCGGGGCCGTAGATGAATCAGTGAATTACCTGATGGCAACCAGCGAATCATAGCTGGCTGCTTGCGTCAGAGAGTTGTGGATACATAGCTGATCAAGATTCTATTCCACCTTCACGTGACGGGCCTGGAAACCGACTGCAATCATGCAGCCAGGCTGAAAGAACAGGGATTGAAGAGGTAGGGCAATCCATGTCCTAAAAATGTTGTTCTGAAATTAAACCGGATGTGTTTCGTTCTGAAAGGTGCACATATCGTAGCCTCATTGTAACCTACGCCGCAACCGCCTTTTCAGGACGAACGCCGAAGAAGAAGAGGTTGTTGTTGTTGTTGTTATTCCATAGCTGCCGAGCAAGTCTGCTCTTGGCAGCCGAATGCCATTCTTATATAGATACAGGTCTTCTTCAGTTATTTCACTGCTCCGTACAGTGTGTTGGCAATTGTCGGCAGTGCTTGTAAGAATATTTGTCTCATGTCCGCTAGCGCCATGTACTGAATGAGTAGGTGTCTAACTGTTTCATTAGGGTGAGAACAATGTTTGCACAAGGGCCGGTGCTAGGGATTGATGCGGTTCAAGTGGCCATTGCCTCTGGTGTGTCCTGTTCGGAACTGGAATATGAGACTTTGATCTATTTTATGTAGTTTGTTTGTCATAATTACTTTTTGGCTGTGGCATTTCGCTAAATACATTGCAACTCATTGTTTACATCAGTCACCCGTTCATCCAAATTTCCTTAGTATTATTCTTAATAATTCGTTTTACTGGGTGGCTATTGCACGAAAGAAGAAGAGGAAGGAGAAAATAAATACGCCGAGGAAGAAGAATGAGGAGAAGAAGGAGGAAGAAGTATGTAATAAACACAGGAAATATGAAAAGAAAACAACATTACAAATTAGGTGCTAGGAAATGAATATCTTCCAAATAGAAGGCTGGAAATCTAACTACGAGAGAAATCAAAAGAGTAACAGAAAAAAGAAGACAACACAGAGAAGGTGTGAGGTGGCTTGATATGATAACTGGGGAATACAGCGAATTGAATTACTGACGAGCTCTACAGACAGCAATCGTCCAGAGAATTGATTCCCAATACTACTAGGCCCGATACTTGATTATGATGGTTGGAAAAACCAGTGTTTATTCTCCTGAAAGGAAATACTTCTAGATGTTTATCTGAATGCCAAATTGTTTCACGGTAACAAAATAAAAGACTATTTGCGGTAATTGTTGTCGTCATGCTATACCCATCAATCCATGTCACGTGCAGGGAGTGCGAGACCTATACACAACTCTCATCCAATCCGTTAAATGTTAGCTTGATGCTTATGTTTATCTTTTTTTTTTGTAATATCTCCCCCGACCAATAACTCCTCACACCCCTACACCTCAACTAAACCAAATCCTTAACTCTCTCACACCCCACCCTTCAACCAAACCCTTAACTCTCACACCCCACCAAACCTTTAGCTCTCTCGTTCCCTGCAACAAGCCTTCAACACTCTCACATCCCGCTCCGCCACCCATCAAACCTTCAACTCTCTCCCATACCTAGCCCACATCCTCAACCGCCCTTCCCTCCCTTTTTTGTCAGAGACAGGAAACGTTTGTATTGATGCGCTCTTGAATCCATAGCATTTTGGTAGTTTTCTGCCCTTGACTCACTTCTCTCCCATTAGTGTGTAGTGAACCTTCTATTTAAAGAAATCGCCTGTTTGCAGCACCTACATGTATTTGTGAGTTGCATACCTTGAAACAACAGGTGACGCAGTGTCAGAAACAACAAAAACGTTGAACCTATTACCACGGTAAATCGTAACGTATCTCTATAATTGTAACTTTTCTAAATGTAACATTTACACAGGGAGGTTTAATGTCAACAGCCTCAGAGTTCACGAATTTAACATTAATGGGTTACAAAGTTATAGGAGGCATCTGAAACTGTTAGAACGAACACTAGGAAGAGTGGCTAGACAATTTGAAAATGTCACTGCAGAGTTACAACAACATACATCGTGTCTTAATGTAGGGCTAGACGGACTAAGACAGTTATTCTAAAATAACGTGATGGAACATTAGTTAAGACAGAAGACCCGACACGTTGGATCAGGAAGATACTAATTGGTTTTAAGGTCTGCTGAATGTCATGAGTTATCAAATTAACTGAAACAATACGAGTTTAATCAAATTTTGTACCATTTTGGTAAAACAATTTTTCTTCCTTATCTTGTCTCTGCGCATCTTCTTGCCTGGCATGTATTAGTATTGGCTGTAACTTGTAATTACAGTAGGCTTACGAAGAACACAATTTTGGTTCATATATCAAACTCAATTTCATGCTTTACCTGGCACTTGGTGACATTCCTTTTCCTGTGTGTGCTGAGTCGCGAATGAAACAAAACGTAATTAAACGAGTAGTTCCACTAGTCAGGGACTCGCTCAAATAACGACGGATCGCAGGCCAGCGAACAATCAGGAACCAATAGAATGGTCCACGTGAATGAAGATATGCCTGTGAAATTTGGGACAGAAGAACAACGAACAGGCACGCATAACGAACAAAACACTTGGGGAGACTCAAAGAAAAGCAGAAAGGTAAGAATGCGGCTAACAAAGTAGGTATAAGTGTGTCTGAAGATAACGAAATTGGTGGCATGAAGAGAGCAACTTCTTTATCGCTTGCTGAATGCGAGAAACGTCAGTAGTGCAACGTACCCAGCATTTGCCATTAATGCACATGTCATGAGCGTTGAACTTGCATCGTGTCCCATCAAGAACTTTTGGTGCTAGACGAACTACGGTTCTGTTCCCCTTTGGTATACAGTACAACGTGCAAGGGTTTTTCCTGTCTGTGTATGGCAGCCACGTGTACAGCTTCCCTCCATAGGTCGCATTATTATATGCGGCACACTGCTGTGTCCGGAAGTCTACAGAGTCTGGAGAACATGGCTGGGGATAAACAAAAGATTAATTAACAAACTACTCTGAGTGAAACATGTGGAGATAGGTGAAGCCTACTTCTACATGGCCCAAATTTCTCTAGACACTTTTGTTTTATGTATCGTGTATTATCACGTTAAATAATATCACCTGCCATGTATATTGTATCACTCACCAAGCATTTCATGTGTTATTCGTCCATCGTAATCGATGAGGACTACTTTGTCAGCATTTACTTTAATCTGTTCTCATGAGTTCGAAGATGGCTAAATAAGCCAATCTGAGCCTCGATCTGTCTGTTGCACTTTGTACAGGAAAATAAGACACCTCCTTCCATCGTGATTGAAAAAGGGTTGATGTGAGTTGACTTTCGGAGCGATCGTCTCTGGATGGCCTCATCTATTTTTTATGCCTCATGTCTCTGAACACCCTCAGCAATAGTGCTGCGCTAGTCTGTGCGATTTGTGGCGATTCTTTCCTAGTCATCGTGGTTAATACCGCACTGGGTCGTTGATTTCTTTAGTGTGTCATTGTACCTTTTCCTCTGCCCACCTCTTGCTCTCTTGCCATTTTAAAGTTCATCATAGAGGAGTTCTTTGGGTAGACGTTGATCCAACATGCGTACCACATGACCAGCCCATTTCATCTGTGCTGCACATATCATGCTGTGTATACTGGATATGCCGATCGCATTTAATGCAGCACATACTTCAGTATCATGACATTTCGTTGGATGATATCGTAATGAACACAATTCAGCTCAGTGAATGTAACGACACATACTCATTTCAAATGTAATGAATACACTGCAAATATATCTGCCAAAAATATCTACATAGTAGAAAATATTAAAATATGCTCTCTTCGTTGCTGTTAAAACAAAAGTATATACAGCAACATACTGCACCGGAGCACAGAAATTAATATGCACACACAATTAACGGAACTCGACTTCACTCATTTATTTTTTTGACAATGTGCATATTATACATATTTCTAAATGTTCTCATGTGTTATAGAGAGGAGGCATAAGATGATGAAATATATGCCAAGCCCGTTTATTCTTCGTTAATAATTGACTGCAAAATGGCGTGGCAATCTTTAGTATCCATGTATAGATCTGAGATCGCTTTAGCCAGTGCTTAACAAATTTTAGAATGTCTCACCAGTCAGTCACAAATTTCACCAGTCAGCATAACCGGACTAAAGTCATGCAATTTTTTATTTTAATATTTAAACTAATTAATCCACCTTTATTTCTACATAATAATGAATACCAAACCAATATATATTGCATTACTTCCAGTATTAGCCTGTAGTTTTAGCACTGTAAAACCATTTATCGATGGATTAAGTTAGTTTAAATTGTGGTATTGTCGGTCCATTTAAATTAACCATCATAAGCTAGCTTATGTACAATTTATTAAAACCGTAATATCATTAATAATCGTGCAAGAGTCGTTATGTAATAACGTTTAAAAACGTGATTATCAATTAAGAACGGATTTTTTTTACTCGTCAAGCAAAAATGTGTATTCGTCACAGACGAGCGCTTTTTTCAAGCCCGGACTATAGCTGAGAGGAAAGGGCCTCTCAAGAGACGTATGAAATGGTCGATGTTCGAATCCCACTAATATCTCCTGGTTTCAAAGGAGATCAGATCGGCCTTAGTCCTACAGCTGACGGATGATGCAATCTGAAGTCCTACGTGCACGTTGCGCAGGGAAATGAATCTCTCACAGCAGCAAATTAAAAAGAGCAGGTTTGTAGATGCTGTCTGGACAAACGTCTATAAACAACGAAATCCAAAAACCCACTATGTGTCTGCATGTCGATCACAATATGGCGGTTCATCCATTATACAAAGGCACAGCTGGTCAATCACGTGTTTGTTAGCACACTCGTCGGCAAGTTAAAAAAGGACCTCTATAGAAGGGTCTGCACACTCGTCGGCAAGTTAAAAAAAGGCCCTCTATAGAAGGGTTGGCACACTCGTAGGCAAGTTAAAAAAGGCCCTCTATAGAAGGGTCTGCACCACTCGTCGGCAAAATGGCCCTCTATAGAAGAGGAGCGACTAAGAGAGATGTATAGGCCTATAATTTCTATAAATTATTTATATGACGTCATTCTATCTGCCTGTGGGGCTCCCCAAAATGGTAACACTTACCAAACAAGAATGCACAGAATACAGTGTGGATGCCCCACTCTTTGAACCGTGTGTAAGTGCCATTCTGTGAACGGCGGGAAAATTCAGATTCTTTTTAAAACCAGAAATTGAACAGCAAAAAAAAAAAAATTTTTTTAATGAGTTTTTTTTTTAAAATGGAAGAAAATGTATTTCCCCTGTAACGTCGAATGTATATTTGATTTTCACTATTTGTACACACACACATTTAAATAACTGAAAATGGCGTTAAGTATTATGGGTTTCTCTTTAGCTTCGGTCACACGACAGGCTTTCACTCTACTAGGGAAAAATAATTCAGGATTCACTAAGGAGCGGTAATTTTCCTTTGGAAAAGTATGCGTACCTAAATTATATTTCTGAAAGTTTGTACATATGTATGTTTGAAGATGTCATAACTCGCCCGTGGAAAGTCATATCGAGCTGAAATTTGTATTCAACATTCTATGACCAATTTCTAGACCAGTGCAACTTATGTTGTTTCACTTTAGAGTTATGAGCATATGATTATTTCTCTGTAAACGTGGAATTTAATCGTTTAAAGCTTAGCAAAGGACACTGTCAAATAAATTTAAAAAATAAGAGTTATCCACTAGAAAAATTTGACACGAGTGGTCCAACTTGGAACATTAATGTCTGTGTCGTTCCTTCACGCATTATAGGCATATGATTATACGGATGCATGAAAATATTGTTTATCTGCAAAATCTGATACGATGAACTCGCACCATGAGCTGACACCGCAACCATTTTTGCCAACAACAAAAAAATCAACAAAATATTTTGATTTCCTTCTAATTTTTGGTATGAAAATTGTTGCCTTCATTTATATTTAATACCAAATTATCTGGGGTAGTTGTCTCGCCGCAGCCACTCAATTTCAACCAGTGTTCGTAAAGCGATCTCAGTCCCGCCAGGCGGAGCGATAGCGCAGTCTTGCGGAAAACGCTCGCCTGCCTTTCCCCGTAGAGCGAATTGGGTGCGGTTTGTTGCAGCGGCTCCTCCACCGAGGTGCGCTGGTCTGGTCCGTATCAGGAAACGTGGTCCGTCCGTGGTGATTTATCTAAGGCTTATAGCAGAGCTCGACAGTACGTCTCGCTGGTGGTCCGACTCTCGCAAAGAGCTTGTGACCGGCAAATGGAAAGCAGGAATCGTTGCCTCGAGGCCCTGCGTTCTCCCTACGGAGAAGGGCAGGCCGGCAGGCCAAATTGTCTCTAGTCCCAGTGAAATTCATCGCCGAGGTCGTTGGGATCCGTTCTGCACAGAGCGCTGCCATCCCTCCTCGAGCGAGCCCGGTCGGTCGGTCGTCTGGTGCGTGTGGGAGGCCCCTGTCAGGCGGTCCTAGGTCGACGGAGTGAGGGACGGGTGGAACAAACCGTCCGTCCGTCCGTCCCGTCAGTCGGTCCCTGCGGCCGTCGTCCCAGCGAGGCTTTTTACACACCCTTCCTCCGCCGACCGGTGTGTGCTGTACGTACGTCTCCGACAGATATCTGGTTGATCCTGCCAGTAGTCATATGCTTGTCTCAAAGATTAAGCCATGCATGTCTAAGTTCACACTGTCTCACGGTGAAACCGCGAATGGCTCATTAAATCAGTCGAGGTTCCTTAGATGACACGATCCTACTTGGATAACTGTGGCAATTCTAGAGCTAATACATGCTTACCAAGCTCCGACCCTCGCGGAAAGAGCGCTTTTATTAGTTCAAAACCAATCGTCGTTTCCCCTCGCGGGGTTGCGGCGTCCCCACTGGTGACTCTGGATAACTTTGTGCTGATCGCATGGCCTCATATGCCGGCGACGCATCTTTCAAATGTCTGCCCTATCAAATGTCGATGGTACGTGACATGCCTACCATGTTTGAAACGGGTAACGGGGAATCAGGGTTCGATTCCGGAGAGGGAGCATGAGAAACGGCTACCACATCCAAGGAAGGCAGCAGGCGCGCAACTTACCCACTCCCGGCACGGGGAGGTAGTGACGAAAAATAACAATACGGGACTCTTTCGAGGCCCCGTAATTGGAATGAGTACACTTTAAACCCTTTAACGAGGATCTATTGGAGGGCAAGTCTGGTGCCAGCAGCCGCGGTAATTCCAGCTCCAATAGCGTATATTAAAGTTGTTGCAGTTAAAAAGCTCGTAGTTGGATTTCAGGCGCAGGCGGGCGGTCCGGCTCGCGCCGGTTCACTGCCCGTTGTCTCATGCCCTACCGTCTGCCGGTTCTCTCAAACGGGTGCTCTTCGCGTCAGAGGCGCGAAGACGATCAGATACCGTCGTAGTTCTGACCATAAACGATGCCGACTAGCGATCCGCAGGAGTTGCTTCGATGACTCTGCGGGCAGCTTCCGGGAAACCAAAGTGTTTGGGTTCCGGGGGAAGTATGGTTGCAAAGCTGAAACTTAAAGGAATTGACGGAAGGGCACCACCAGGAGTGGAGCCTGCGGCTTAATTTGACTCAACACGGCCAACACTGAAATGATTGACATGCCGAGACCCCTCCTCTGGGGTCTAATATGGAACTGGTGCTGGATTTAGACCCCCAGAAATCTGGGGTTATGCCCCCTGTGGCCCGGTTTGGACTGCATCCAGTGTTCTGAAAAAGGAATTGACGGAAGAGCACTATCAGGAGTGGAGCCTGAGACCTAAATTAACTTAACACGCCAATACTGCAGAATGACTATCAAAAAGTACACCTTCGTGGGGTCTAATAGAGAACATGTGCTGGAATTAGACCCTCGAAAATCTGGGGCTACCCTCTAAGAAACTTGATTGTCTCGCTAAGGGAATTGACGGAAGGGCACCACCAGGTGTGGAACCTGCGGCTAAATTTGACTGAACACGCCAATACTGTAGAACAACTGACAAATCGAGAGCACTGCCGTTTGGGTCTAATAATGAACGTACGCTGGTATTAGACTCACGGATGACAAGTCAGCTCTCAAACACTCAAATGAAAGAACGCTACGGAAATCGTGTTCAACTCCGCAGAAACCGCAGATTTCAAATACCTGGTCATTGACAAACAAAAGCCCTCAATAAATTCGTCTGACCAAATAGTGAACGGGTGCTGGAAATAGATCATCTGAAGACAGGTCAGTTTTACCCTACAAATGACAGGGCGTTGCTACGGAAAACCAGCTCAAATCGAGAGGACCCGCAGACACTTTGGTTCACGTACCAGGCTGATAAGCCAAGGGCGCGAGACTACCATGTGGGGGATTACGGCCGAACCCTTGTAAGCCGCAATCCCGCCCAAAATCTCAGCACCACTGCAATGGGAGGCTCCTACATGCTCGGGACTTGGGGCTTGTGCCCCAGCCCTATCAGGTAGAGCCACAGTAAGAGGTCCATTGCCGTCCGCCAATCAAAGCGGGCGGACAACTGCTTGATACTCACCCTATACGGCGATGGGGTGCGAAAACACCAACCAAAGACTTAGTACCTGGTCGGGGTGTCGAAAACAGTAGAGCAGCCACCTCACTGTGAACTGTCAAGACTCAACCACTGACCATGAGAGTTGTCCGCACATCAGGCGAACAACATCTCTGTGACATTACCAGGCTTGTCCTCTGGCTGAATGCACTCCGGCTACGATATCTACATCTGTACGTTATCAGCCATATAACTATCATACTGGACGCAGAAGAGATGCAGACCAGCGGACATTGCACACCTGCCCCACTGTGTCAACACCCCAGGTGGCGGGGAATGCTAGGCGTACCATCCCTGCATAGAAGCCAAGAAAATAAAGGGAAAAAGAGATACCCCACTCACATGCAAATGCTACGTTTGTGGCAGGACGTGACGATCCTGGGATACAGACACACTGGACTGCCTCTCTTCCGGGTAAACCAGTCCATCTCATATATCATCACATATCATCATTGCACCCTATAGACACGAGTAGTGAAGACTCGATAGTCTGGTAAGACAACTTCCATAAGAGAGAAAACTCTGATCATAAACAACTGCTGCCTTGCAGATAGGCCGGGGACAGCCAAAGGCTAAGGAGGGCATCCCTACAGAAACGCCTGTTGAAATCGGATGCACGGGGCCGCAAGCTTAACAAAACAGTGCAACGTAAATCACAGTATGATGCCAGTACAACCTATTAGAAAAACGCATGGCGCTCATCCTGCGGAGTCCCGCCAGGCAGCGATAGTGCCGGGCCTCACGCCTCGAAGGGGCCCACCCTTGACTACTGGTGGTCACCCACCCATGTGTCGTGGAGTCAAGGCACATGGCTATGGGGCAACTTCTATTGGCCAAAACCTTAAGACCCTCAAAATACTACAGTGGAATGCGGAGGGAGTCATTAACAAAAAACTTTCCCTAACACACCACCTGCATGAAGGTAAGATTGACGTGGCATGTATCCAGGAAACGCACCTCAACAATAACCATAAATTCTCAATCAGAGGATATCAGACCTTCCGTCTAGATAGAGAAGGCCACAAAGGAGGGGTCCTGATACTGACCAGAAACTGCATACCGAGTAGCGCGGTATCTGTCAATCACACCGGACAAGCAGAAATTGTAGGAGTTGACATAATGGCTCAAGAGACGAAGCTACGCATTTTCAATCTGTACGGACCACCAAACAGAGACCTATCGCTCTCGAGTATGGAGGTCAGAGACTCCAACTGCATAGTAGTTGGAGATTTCAACAGCCACTCGGAGAGATGGGGATACTCTGACAGAGGTGACGAAGTGGAAGATTGGGAGATAGATGCAAATCTCTCCCTAATCAATAGGCCGGAGGATAGCCCTAGCTTCTATTCAAGAACATGGCATACTACCTCGACTCCAGATTTTGCCTTCTCCACACAGGACATACACCATAAAATAGACCGCCAGGTGCTAAACCAACTGGCAGGTAGCGACCACAGGCCGATCAGGCTAACCATTGACATGGAAGTAGGCCGACAGGAAACAAAACCGCTTCCACGTTGGAATTACAAACGAGCCGACTGGGACAGATTTGCAATCCTGACAGATGGGCTGTGTGAAACCATCAACTCACGAAACACCAAAATGAAGCCCATGGTAGAGAGCCTAAGCAAGGCAATAATGCAAGCCGCCACTGAAACCATCCCAAGAGAAGCTAGGAAAAACTATAAGCCCTACTGGAATGATGAGTTGCAGAAAGTGGAAGATGCAGTAACAAATACTAGGAACATGGCAGAGCGAGAAAAATCCATGGAAGCAAACATCGCCCTCAAAGCCGCCGCGGCGAAGTACAAACACACTCTCAAGCAAACAGCAAGAGAAAGCTGGAAAAATAAAACGGAAAGTCTAAACCTGGACAAAGACGGGAACAAGCTATGGAAGCTAGTCAGAGCCATGAACGACGAAACCCCGTCAAATAAACAAATTACTATCAAGCAGGGCGAGAACTTGATCACAGGTAAGAAAGCCGCAAACGCCTTTGTCGATCACTATGCCAGAGCAAACCACATCGAGGTCCCTGCAGACAAGCATACAGACATTAGCGAAGAACTAAAGGGACACGAAAACATGAATACGGCTCCTGAAGAGCACATGATGGCCAAACTAACAATGCGCGAAATGGAAGAGGCTATGAGAACACTAAAGAAAAGAAAATTTCCCGGAAAAGACGGGATAACAAACGAAATGCTGATGGGGCTGGGCCAAACAGCGAAGAAGAAACTGCTATCGGTTCTGAACCAAAGCTGGAAAAGGGGAATTGTACCACAGGCATGGAAAGATGCAATACTGGTACCAGTACCAAAAACAGGAAAGGACAAAACAGATCCAAATGGATACAGGCCCATAAGCCTACTGAGCTGTGTCGGCAAGCTGATGGAACGGATGATAAACACCAGACTGATGTGGCATCTGGAAGAAAAACGAAAACTAATTCCACAGCAAGCCGGCTTTAGACAGCACAGATCCACTGAGGACCAGGTCATCCTCATAGCCCAAGAGATAGAAGATGCCTACCAGGCACAGAAACACACAGTAGCTGTTTGGGTGGATCTGGAAAAGGCATTTGACAAAGTCTGGAAAGATGGACTTAGAGTCAAGCTAAGAAGAAGTGATGTCTGTGGGAAGATGTACAAGTGGATCAACCACTACCTCAAACAAAGAACGGCCAGAGTCCAAGTACAAGGGCAGATGAGCAAAAAGGTGACACTCGAGCAGGGAGTACCCCAAGGGGGAGTATTGTCACCCACACTCTTCCTGGTATATATAAACGATATTACAGAGAATATACCAAGAAGTCCATAGCTCAATGTTTGCAGACGATCTGGCTATGTGGACCTCTGAAAAGAATGTCACCATAGCAAGAAATCGGATGCAGACGGCCCTAACATCGCTGGAAGAGTGGGCGAACTCATGGCTGGTCAAAATAAACGAGGAGAAAACCACATGCACAATATTCTCGCTCTCATTAAAACCCCAAAGTACCAAATTAAGTCTAAATGGCAAAATCCTGCAGCCAAACGACAACCCAACCTATCTGGGAGTCACATTTGATCGGCGCATGACATGGAAAAGTCAGATTGAGAGAAACCGAATGAAAGCCAGAGAAAGAATGGCAATCATGAGGAAACTTGCTGGCACAAGCTGGGGAGCAGACGAAGGCATACTAAAGAAACTGTACACTGGAAGAGTGAGACCAGTTCTCGAGTATGGCATTGCGGCATGGACAACAGCAGCGAAGGCGAACTTCGATAAAGTTAACAAACTTCAAAACCAAGCCATGAGAATTATAACAGGTGGCATGAAGTCAACGCCAATTGTAGAACTTGAAAAGATTACGAAACTGCAATCCATGACCGATAGAAGAGACTGCAGAGCCCAGCTGCAGTCAGAGAAACTCCGAAGACTGACTGACCATCCAATGTACCAGAGACTAAACAATTTGGGAAATGGGAAACTAAAGCGGAGAAACTTTGCAGAAATAGCCAAAGCAAAGATGCACGAAGATCCCATAAACACACTAACAACACCAAAACCCATCACTACTGTACGAAAACCTACCTGGAGGCAGGATATATTTCCAGAGGTGGTAGAAAATATACCAGGTATTGCAAACAAAAACTGCCAGACTGAAAAAGAAAGGAGAGACACTACCCTAAGCTTCATAACGAAAAGCTACCCAAGCATGGACTGGACCCATGCATACACCGACGGTTCTGTAACAAAACTACACAGAACGGAGGGGCAGGAGCATTCCTGAACCTACCAAATGGCAGAAAAAATAACACTGTCATTCGCTACTGGTAAGTACACAAGCAATTTCAGAGCGGAGGCAGAGGCACTGAGGGCAGCAGTGGAAGAAATGGTGACACACAGTGAAAATGAGAGCCATATAGTCCTGCTGACAGATGCTCTCGCCGTAGTCACAACGCTAAAAAGGCAGAAAAACACTGAGCTTAATGACTTAAGAGCAGCACTCTGCAAACTGTGCCAGCAGTCCGCACCAAAAAGGGTAGTGGTACAGTGGGTTCCGTCACACTGCAACATCCAAGGCAACGAGGAGGCAGACAGACTGGCAAAAGAAGGTGCAAGACTACCACAAACAGATACCAGTATGACGTACGAAGAGTCAAAACGGCTTATCAAAGCCAGATACATGACCAAATGGGAAACCGAACATACTGGTTACACCAAAAACGATGCCTATTACCAGTTGAACCGAAGAGAGCAGGTCGTTGTCTTCAGACTTCGCACTGGCCACAACAGACTGAGGTACCACCTATTCAACAAATTGAAGATAGGGTGTACCGACGAATGCCCGTGCGGTACTGGTAAAATAACCACTGAACATCTGCTGCAGAACTGCCCGACATACGAGGATCAGAGAGAGCAGATGTGGCCATTACCAGTGGAACTGCAAGACAAGCTCTATGGCAGTGGCGAGAGCCTCAGGATGACCGCCGCTTTTTTCGAAAAAATAATGGTTACTGTCTGACTGTGTACGCAGAAGAAGAAGAAGAAGAATACCAAATTGTGTGCAATAACAAATTATGTTATTTCCAGAGCGAAGCAGGACACTAAAGCGGAAGTAGAGTATAGATTATTGCATTGATGTAAAACTAATAAGATGACTATGTTAGAACAAGAACTAGGATTTAGAATTAACCTACATAAGTCAAAGTAATTACTCTTGTGAAAAGCTTGTACAGGGATGATAGAAAACATATCGGACGATAGTTCACAAGGTCTTTTATGTCCATTTTTTATGAATTAGTTTTGCTTTGAAAGTTTTCCATTGGTTAGGGATTTTACCTTCACTTAGAAAATTATTGAACAGTTTCGTCAGCTCGCTTGCTACTGTTACCCCTCCCGCATGAATAACATCGACAGTGACTCCATCAAATCCTGGGGCTATTCCTGTTGTTAGATTGTTTCATTGCATGTATAGTTTCTGACGTTATGATCTCCGGTGCTGACGTGTAGCCTAAAGTGCGCGGCCGTTCATGGATTACTGCCTTGGACATTCCTCTTCTATTTTTGTTTTGTCCGTCAAGGTTGCACCATCTGATTTGTTTAGAACCGCTAGAATAATTTTTGACTAGTCAAGGTCTTTTCGACATTTAATCGTACACTGTCTTGTCTCAGCCACTTTGATAAATTATTGTAGCTATGTTGTTCATAATCTTCTTTGACTTTGCATATAATCATTTTATTGATTTCACACAGAAGTTTGATTTTATTAATTATTCCATTAACTTTGAGTAGTCTTCTAGTTGCAGGGAGTCTTAGTCTCGTATCCTTGATTCGACTGCATCTTGTCCTCGTTTGATTTGACCACATTGATGTAGTTATACAGTTGACCGAGCAATTGTTCTAGGTGGCAGGTTGGAGAGCCTGTACATTGATGCAGTTATTTAGCTGACCCAGAAATTGTTCCAGGTGGCAGGCTGGAGAGCCTGTACATTGCCAGTCGGTCAGACACATCCGACTTCAGCAGGGATTTTTGAGTACTGGGTCAGCCTTCCTTCTTCGAACCCTTTTTATTAGTCAGTTTGCTCTGTTCAGCCTGTTCAGGATTGGCGATGGCATCTTTTAACGCAACAATATGCGCCTACCTGGTCTCAGAAGATCTTTCGTTAACTCACGTCTTTCTTTAAACATCGTTTTCTAGTTCTTCACTGTTGTGTTCGACACACTTTTGTCAAAATACATTGCCTGCATTCTACGATGAATGTCAATTAGTCGACACCTTTCAGCTGTTAGAAACCAAATCACCGATCGCTGATTAAATCTGGACGGATTCCGTATCACACCCGTCATTTTTTCAACAGTCTAATGAGAAAACTATGTGTCAAAGTATACAGACATTTTGCAAACTTGACGGTTGGTATGTGCTGTTTACATCAGAAGTGACCTCATTATGGATATCGTACGTATGTTCACTTGTTGCAGTTAAGTCCGGTTTCATTTAAACACGCCTCGAATATATATATATATATATATATATATATATATATATATATATATATATATATATATATATATATATATACACCAACTGCCTACCTATCTGTCTGCCTGCCTCTGTCCTAATTGTTTATTTGTCTGATTTGCTCATGGACGTTTTGTTCGATAACGTGTATTTTGTTTTCATATAGCCTGCCTTAGCTACTGTTCTTTTGTTCTTCATGTCTCTTGTTGTTGGAAGCTACTCATACTGAGTTGAATGAACTCTTGGCGACGTTTTTTACGTAGTCGGTTACAGTGGCTGTTCGGGCATTACGTGCTATACCTGTGAAGGTGAATAGGGGGTCCTCCTGGATGCAGTGAAATGTGATGCTCCGAAATAGTCTCAGCACGATTGGAATTAAAGTGTCGATCGTCACATTTTATCGTTACCTTGATAACCCGGCTGCTGTGACAATGTGCCTTCGGGAACACGAATGAGAACGTGAGGTGGGGATCTTGATCAGTATGTTATTTTTTTTGTCTCTACTGTCTGTTATATATCTGTGGTCGTGTTATGATTGTCTCTAGACATGCCAATGCGCTTGTTTGTTGTATTATCTTATAATTTTGGAAAGTTACGACCACATTAAAATATGTCTTTTACATATATACCATTACACATAATCAAAACTCAATAATTATTTATGTTTGTCCATCAATGAGACAAAACTTAAACCAAACATCGATCTTAGTAACAAATAGATACCAATTACGTTTCTGTAACTAAATGTGACAAAAGAGAATCCAAACGTCCGACTTGCATGTGACCTTTAAACCTGTCGATTGACGTCATGGGAGGTGTGACTCAAAATCCAATAACTTTCATAATACGCCCTGAACATATAAGTACAGCAAACTCAGTACAATTTTTATGACGTACAATAATTCTATGTATAGGGGCTTATTTAGGAAAACATGTGGTCGTTGGTTTGAATCCGGGAAGCGATATTTACAACAATGTATTTGATTAAACGCTTTTTCCATTTTTTTTTGACAATTAAAGGCGTCCGTCTTTATCTGCAGATTACAAACTTGTGCGTACGTAGTCCAAGACGTACTATTGAGCAACATATTTATTATTATATTAATATACTATACCACAAATCAACATGCAAACACAACAAATAAACTTATAAATCAATTTGACATGAACTAGCAATACAATACACATCATTTCTCGCGTAAACAAACCAACTGAACAAACAAGATTACTCACATCATTATTACAAGTGTTGTATCTAAACCTCTCCCCCTCGCAGCCCTCCGCTGAATCAAAGCTCCTGACACATTTCCTCTCTTGGTAGGTAGCCCCTCCGTCACAAGTTCGAGAGCATTCACTCCAAGACGACCATTCACCCCAGTGATCAGAGTGAGCGCCTGGCACAGTCTGAGGAAATCAATCATTGATTGGTTATTTGACGCCATCAAATATAAATGACTGTTATTTTTCATTTATGGATGTCTAGTTATTTCTGTTGATTTTATTATTGATGTGATGTGAGAACGCGTGTTTATACGAATAGGTGCGTATGTGTGTGAGTGAATTAACGGTATTTTTGACAACTAGTATTATTCAGTTGCACGTATGGGATTTGGAGAACTTTACTGCGGAGGAAAGAACAGGCCCACTGCATCTCCATGCATGTCGCAAAAGACTACTAAAGACAGTTGTACATGGGACTAGCGATCTCATCGTGTTAAACAAATTGCTATAGGAATCGCTACTGCAGAGACATGCAAATATCGTTAGTGTAGGCTTTCTGAAGGGTGCCAACTGTAGTGACGGCATAGTCCTCCGGCTGGACTGAAAGATGGGCAAGAAAAGCTTTGTTGGGTGAACAGGCCGGTAAAAGACTTGGTCTATACTGGCAGTGACTGTGTAACAAATATAAATGCTCAGTGATAACTTAAACTGAAGTAGAATGACGTATCTGAAGGGGAAAAAACAACTGCTTACTACTATACTAGACGTTTCTGAATGATTTAGTTAATGTTCAGTTTTATTGAATGAATGACTTTTATGTTTAATCGGTCTGTCAGTTTTGTTGAATGAATGAGTTTTATGTTCAATCGGTCTGTCAGTTTTGTTGAATGCATGAGCTAGTGTTCCGTTGGTTTGTGAGCTTTATTGAATGAATGAGCTTATTTTACGTTCGTTTGTGAGCTTTGTTGAATGAATGAGCTAATGTTCCGCTGGTTTGTGAGTTTTTTTGAATGAATGAGCTAATGTTCAAATGCTTGCCAGTTTTGTTGAATGAATGATCAAATGTTCCATTATTTGTCAGTTTTGGTTAATGAATTGAGTTTAATGTTCAGTTCGTTTGTACGTTTTGTAATAAATATAAAGATGGACGATCAGTCGATCCGTTTATATGCTGATAATTAGTTCCTAGTGAGACTGACTTATTCCTCAGTAGAATATGTGATGGAGACTAATGTATAGGTCCAGGGTACTCTTCTAAAAATATAATATAAAGTGGCAGCAAGAAATATGCTTTTGATCACTACATCGTGGTCTGTTATAAATGATTATCAGTGGTATTACGAGGCTGGTAACTTTTTAAAAATAATTCGACGAGCAATTTGTATGAATAATTCGGGTATGCGAAAAATAGTATGTGAATCAACCCGTTCTGGAAACAATATCTGGAATGGCCCAGTTTACTTCTGAAGAATTCGTGTGCAATAGGGGCAACATTTTCGGAGACGAGCTTTCAAATTGCCCAACTTCCCCCGATGACCAAAGCTATTAATAGCTTTATGAACATTAACGTGCCGTGCTGAGTTTTAACTCCCTCATTTTGACACTCCAAGGATCTGTTTGTAAATAAATATCAACAATTGACATGCAAGTAAATCAAATCAGCGTAATCTCACTTCAAATTGACACCCTCTCATATCAGCTGCCATTATTACATTGTATTCTGCATTTGGTTTGAACTAGTTTCGTTTATAACATGTGACATGTCAGTGAATGTGTCCTGCAGATAAACACGCCTCATGAATGTGTTGTTGCGATGACGTTTTTCATCGAAAAAAAACACGTTTAATGGATCAATATATGTCGCAGAGAATGTGTTAATTAAATTAACTTATTTACAGTAATCCATAATATTTTGGCCCCTAGACACGTTAACATTTACACTGTAAGAAATCAGTAGGAAGTACAGTTACGTTTACATAATTGGAAACACTTGATATTGAGATAAAAGAAATATATATCACTGGATTGGATTTCACTGGAAAACGAATATCCAATAAATATGTCTATAGCCACAGAGATATAACATTGTTGGTTTTTTTTTGTCTACTTATTTGTGCGAGAGGAACTTGTCAGCGATCAAACTTAATGGATTTCAATGCAGCGCTTCGTATTGCAGAAACAAGGCTGTAGTCACGGTTATCAAATATTTAAATTCAATAATCAACAAAATATTTCACTCAAACTTTATTTGAATGAAATATTGCTTTCTCAAAACGTTATATTATTAGCATTTGTATTTACTGCTGGGTTTCGGGTTATTTTAAACAATTATAGAAGTTTCATTTGATAATATTAGATGTAAAAACTTACACACAAAATACTAAATTAAAAATGGTTTTTAATTTTGTCTGAGCTACGCGCGAAAAATGTTTCATATTTTCACCAGTCCGCTGGTGTAGACAGATTGGGTAACACTGCACTAACTACATAAGCTTAGATTGAGAAAGGCCATTGTATTCAACGACAGATAAATTCTCTATACAGATTTTAGCCTTTGACAGATCAGACCTCGCTATCTCAAAGTTAGAATTATTTTAATGGAGTTTAGTTTTGTAAGCTCATGGCTTGCGGATTTATTTAAGAGATCAACCTCACTGATCAAAATAGTTCAGCAAGAGGATTGATGAAAGTGAAAAATGTGAAAATAAAGCAGGGCTATGATTGCTCGGAGAAAAAAATTCCCGGAATATTTCTGTTAATCAGAAGCGTTTTAGCAATAGAAATGCGGGTCTTGGGAAACAAAGCGATTTAATGGGGAGGTGAGAGAATAATGTTATATTAGTTTATTATCGGTGTGTTAGATAGACTTTTCTAAGAAGTAGATTACATAGACATACTGTCTTTTAGTCTGTCTACTTTGCTAACATGTGCTTCAATCCATCTCTTCGATTCATTTGACATACATTACTTTTATTCTCTTAATTCATGTAATTTCTTATAAAACAAAACTTGTCGCTTCTGTGCAAACACTTTCATTCTTCTTTCCACTGCGTTGCTTCTTTCCTTATATTATTACGATTTCATTGATACCTATGAAATGACAATGTTCAAATATAACACTGCAGACTCAAATATCACTTGTTTCAAGAAATTAAAAAATGGACACCAGGCATACGCTCATGTGGAAGGACAAACAAACAGTAGTATATGTCCTCCAGGTCTGCCGCTTTCACGAGAAGAGCAATGTGACAGCGTGATTAATTCCTACTATTGATGGATTCGCTGAATTGCAACGTCATGTGGTTAATTTAGAGGATTTTTAAACCGATTATCACATTTATGAATGAAAAAGGTGTGATTATTTGAGGAAAGCTTAGGAGCATACAGCATCTCTTCGGTGGGAAATAGATGGTTTTATTTAGAGGAAGATTGTTGCAGACAGCAAAGTTAATGAGCAAAAAGACGTTATGGTTTGGTGGATAGATATAATGCGTGGCCACGATGGAAGCCCGAACGAGGCAGATCGCCAAGTTTTTACAGAGAACAGATTTGGTTTTTGGAGGACAAACGAAGGAGTAAAAGAACTATACATTTCATGCATTATAAATTAGAAGATTTATTTTCAGTCAACCAATCAGACTCATCAGTTTCTCCGTACATCTTCCCTTGTCTCATTTTCCACGGTTGTAAATATTTATGATGGTCAAATAAGTGGTCTTCGTCGCCTTCAAGCAATACAGTACGGTAATTATTCTTTTCGTTCAGCTATTTTCATAAGACAGTGTACGTTGTACTGTGTGTTGCACCTAATGTACCAGTGTAGCGGACTCTCGTACACATTTTATAAATAGACTGACTTGCCATAGAAATAAGACCACACTGTTTCGAGAATCTAAGTCCGACAAGTTTTGGTTGCGAGCCGTGTCGTTAAACGTTGCGCCACGCTGCCCTCCCCTCCCCCCCCCGCCCCCCTCCCCTCCCGCCCCCCCTCCCCACAGGTAAGATAAATGACGCACTGAACAGACTTAGACAACGAAACTGGTATTCAGAGCTCACAAAACCTCATTATTCTTCATTCTATTACCTGCAAATGATGTGTTTTTACGTAACCTGGAGATAAAATCCCTATCACTAAGTTTTTTCGACTTAGAGCGGAACAATTTCTGAATTTGGCAACATTGGGAAATCTCTCTCCCACGCAAACGTTAAAAACATGGCTGTTAAATTTCTTTCTGTTTGTGAAAGATGAAGTACTAATGAAGAAAACATTAGAGAAAGAATTTGAGAATGTGGGGCAAGCCTGAAGCTAACAATGATTCAATCAAAATGGTGAACATTTTCACTAAGCTGACAATGCTGTTGGAGTTGAAGTGTTAGAGACTACATCGTATAAGGTCTCAGTTGTTTCTTCTTCCCAACAGCTCCGCCCCTCAGATATTAAACCTCATAGCAAACCCTTCTCAACCAAACAATCCATTTGGTTTTGTGCACGTTTTATATACGCCAATGGGAGGATATACCGATGGGCCAGGCATGCGATGAGCATTTCTGACAATAACTGGGCACGAATAATTACGTTCTGGTGCTTCTACAGTCACAATACTTGGTCGTCCACCAATGACACTAAGAGATGAAGTGAGTAAAATCCTTGCTCATACATGGTAATAAAGGTAAAAAAGACTGGAATAATGTGAAATATATTTTTGCCTCTCGACACCGCGCACGAAAAGCTAACTCATTGAATATCAGAATTGATTTGAGAGGCCCAGTGACCCATACGGATGTTCATGATAGGGTCATCAAAACCAAATAGGTCACTGAAGATGGGTTACACTAAGAATGGTAGCAGCCGGACAAGTGGTGCTCAAGAGTCAATGAAGATTGATCACCATGGAGAGCGACACTCTACACAACGTTTGAGCAAATGAAGCTCGAGAACCCAAAAATTCGGGCTATCTAAGGGCAGTAACCACTAACAAGCCAACAAGGAAAGGTTCAAAGGGAAAATCATTCCTAGCCCCCAATATCTGACTGGAAATGGCCCAAACCAATGAGAAAAATGACCTCGTCCACTATGTATTATCGTGCTAAGGGACTGTGTGGCTGCTGAGACAGCAGCCATGAATGTGGGAGTCTTGATAGGTGAGAGGGGTTGCACCAGGCTCATGGATTCCAAATAGGACATCCCCTGCCTCTACCCTGAGAATGGGGAACTTCCCGAGTGACCCAATAAAAGCATATGTAAACATGGCATTACAAAAATACTTTGCTATTTAGCAGATTTGGTCGCCGGGCCAGTTGGAGACAACCAAAGGTTAGAGATGCCAACCTGAAGAAAATGCTTGTTGGAAACAGAAATGTTGGACTGAAAGGTGCACACAGAATAGCTCGCTGCTGCAAACCACGAAATTGCGTATCTCATCCATGGATAGTCAAGGACCCGATCTAAACAGAGAGACACTATAAGGTACCAGCACACACACAAATATGTCTCTTCCAACACGGATACACAGACATATATGTCATCCAAACCGTGTAGGTTTTGCAATGGAACGCTGAAGGTATGTACAACAAGAAAAAAGCACTGTCTAGGCAAATACTAAATGAAGAAATATATAATGCTTTCATCCAGGAATCCCACCTTAATTTCAATCACATATTCTGCATTAGAGTAAATAAAACACAGTCTAAACAGGGATAGACGAAAGGGTGGCGTGCTTATCCTGTCTAAAATATCGATCCTTTAAAAAGTGATCTCGGTGGAAACAAACGGAGAAGTCGAAACAACAGGAGTGGTCTTAACCTCTCCGAATCAGACAGTAAGGATCTCATCCTCGTTTGGTTGCTCAGTCCGGAGACTGGTTAAGGTTGTCTGAGTATGTCTCTCCATTTGACGCTATCCTCTGCAGTTATCTTCATTTCAGCACAGGTTCGTACTTTAATGTTCCTGCAGGCCTGTGATGTAAAGTTGAATCTTGGACGCCCGGTTCCCCTGTTCCCTGGAATTTTGCCCTCTAGTCTCGTCTGTAGAAGATGTTCATGTCTCATATTGTGACCCAGTCAACTCAACCGATGTTTTTGTATCATATGCAATATTTGTCTTTGTGCGCCAGCTTCAGTGAGTACTTTGTCATTAGATCGTTTTTTTTGTCCCACTCACTCTTTCCATTCTACGGTAGTACCAGATTTCAAACGCTTCCAATCTTTTTTCATCCTTCTTCGTTTGGGTCCATGTTTCAGCCCAAACAGTGCAATTTGCCATATATAAATGCGATTATTCTTTTCCTCTGTTCTATCCTGATATTCTTCGAAGTGAACAATTTGTTTTTTACTGAAGCCCGTTTTTGCCATTGTAATACCAGCCTTAATTTATGTGTCATTTCGGGCACTTTCTCTTATGGTTTGTCCCAAATATGTTCGATTATGACTTCATTGATTGTCACATTTATTTGCTTACATTTTTTGAATATTACCAAAGTCTTTATCTTCGATGTATTTATTTTCATGCCAAACACTTTGACTGCTATTTATTTTTTTCTGGCTGCATTTGCAACGTTGCTACTGATCCTGCCATCGCTTTGTCATCGGCAAATTTAATGGCATTAACTTTCATACCATTAGCTTTGACAGCCTTGCTACAACTCTGCATAACCTTGTCCATCATTATCTCAGAATATGCGTTTTAGAGACTTGGGGAAAGCAAAAGGCCCTGTCGTACCGTATTGTGGAAACGAGATCCGTGAGACCTTCTGTGAATGAAATAATCGCCTCTTGATTTTCATATAGGTTCTGGATTAACGTAATGAGTGTTCTTTCTATACCTATTTGTTGCAGGATCTGAAAACGTTTGCTCCAGGGGACTCGGTCAAAAGCTTTCTTGTAGTTAATAAAGCAGAAAAATAGTGGTCGTCCTTGATCGATCATTCTTTTTTCGAGAAGCCGAAATGCTCAGATGGCATCCCCTGTACCTCTGGCCGTGCGAAATCCAAACTGGTTATCTTGTAGTACTTCCTCTATCTTTCCATCAATTCTCATCTTAATTATCTTCAATATAATTGTAGATGCATGTGTTATCAAACGTATCGTTAGGAATTGACTGCACTCTGTTGCATTTGATTTATGTAGCAAAAGAAAAAAGGGAATGATATAAAGTCTCTCCCCCTGCTTTGAGTAACTCGATAGGTAACTCATCTATCCCTGGTGCTTTGTTGTTCGGGATTAAAGAAAATGCCTTATTAAATTCCTCTCTAGTTATAGTTAATCGCTCTTCTGTCAATGGTATGTCGTTTAGTTGTGTGTTATCTTGATACAGGCTACCATCATCGTACAGTTCCTTAACATATTATCTCCATGCACTTTTTTTTTCTCTGAGTCTGTTATTGGTTTCACATTTTTATGATTAATAATCCATGATTGTATGCTCTTAGGTTTATGAAACGATTGTTTTACTTCATTTTTTATAGGCTTATACGTAAGGATCTGTAACACTTAATGTTCGCCAACAAACATTCTGGCCGTGAATATTAATGACCAAGCAGCCATAGTGGTAGGAGATTTTAGCATCCAGTCTGAGAGGTGGGCTTACGCAAGAATCATTGAAAGGCGGCATGTACTAGAGCAATGGGAGGTTGACAGCAACCGCTACCTTATCAACCTACCAGAGGACCCTCCAACGTTCTATTTAAGACGATAGACATCAACATTATGCCCACATCTTGTTTTTACCACCGGCGACCTATGCCAAAAATACAAAAGATCAGTACTGGCACCTCAAGTCGAAAGTGACAACAGACCAATACAACTTACCATAAGCCTTGAAAATATGCCATTAGACCACAATCCATTGCCTAGATAAAACTATAAGAAACAATACTGGCAGAAATTTGCCACAAGTACATATATCTACTGCCAGTCCATCAACAACCACTACTAGAAAGTAGATAAGATGTTGTTGAAAAATTCAACCAGTGCTTTTAAGAAGCTATGGAAGCTAGCAAAGGACTTTAGTGACGAAATTGCCTACAACCCAACATTTGCAACTGAAAAAGAAGGAAAGGTACTAACCGAGAAAAAAGCAGCATATGTTCTAATCTAAAATAACGTAGAAACAAGTAGAAACATAATCCACAGTCATAAACAATCAGATTTAGATGGAAATAAAGCACATGGATCACTCAATGCGATTACCAAAGGAATGGCTGATTAGAAACATCTCCAAGACAGAACTAGAAGCAGCCATTAGTAAACTCAAGAAGATAAAAAGACCCATTAAAGGACGGCATCACTAATGAAATGCTCACTAAAATGGCAGAAATGGCAAAGAGCAAGCTCTGATATAGCTTTAACGCAAGCTGGAAACAAGGAACTGTCCCCTCAGACTGGAAGGTGGCAAGGACTATCCCCGTCCTTAAACATGAGAAAGACAACATGAAGCCAAGCAGCTATTTAACTACTCAGCTGTGTAGGGAAACTAATGTAAAGTGTAGCCAACAAAATATACAGATTGATCAGTAATTACTTGAATAACAAGACAGCAAGAGTACAACGCCAAAGAAACCTCAGCAAAAAGATACAAATGGAACAAGGAATTGCGCATGGTGTAATACTCTTCACTCATACTGTTCCTGATATATATTAATGATATAACCACACTCATCTCTATAAGACTTCAAAATACACAGATAGCTTAGTATTGGACAGTTGAAGAGTGTACACCTGTAGCTAGAAACCAAATGCAGGAGGCCATAAATAAAATAGAGACATGGACAAAGAAAAAGCAAATCGCCATCAACGAAACCAAAATCACTTACACAATATTCTCTGCGTCTCCTAAACCCAAAAAGTAATCCTAAAAGTGGATGGTCAGACTCTCCCTTTAGACATGTCCAACTTAAATAGGAATAACAATGGTTCCAATGCTAATTTGGAACAACCAGATCCAGAAACCACCAAATAACGCTAAGAACAGACTGACCAGATCAAGAAAGCATCCAACAACGCTAAGAACAGAATGACCAGATCAAGAAAGCATCCAAAAACGCTAAGAACAGAATGACCAGATCAAGAAAGCATCCAACAACGCGAAGAACAGAATGACCAGATACATAAACTATCCAACAACGCTAAGAACAGAATGACCAGATCAAGAAAGCATCCAACAACGCTAAGAACAGAATGACCAGATCCAGAAAGTATCCAACAACGCTAAGAACAGAATGATCAGATCAAGAAAGTATCCAACAACGCTAAGAACAGAATGACCAGATCAAGAAAGCATCCAACAACGCTAAGAACAGAATGACCAGATCAAGAAAGCATCCAACAACGCTAAGAACAGAATGATCAGATCAAGAAAGCATCCAACAACGCTAAGAACAGAATGACCAGATCCAGAAAGCATCCAATAACGCTTAGAACAGAATGACCAGATCTAGAAAGCATCCAACAACGCTAAGAACAGAATGACCAGATCCAGAAAGTATCCAACGCTAAGAACAGAATGATCACAAAGAAAACGATATCGGGCTCAATATGGGTAGCTGATGCAAGCACAATAAACAAGCTGTACACAGGCTGTTTGAGACAAGTGCTAGACTACGGGATAGAAGCATTGTCTACAGTTTTTTTAAATTATGTTTCAACAAATTAATACAACCCAAGACAATGGTAAATGTATTATCATTGAAGCTTTCAGAACAACGCCAATAAATGCAATTTGGAACAATACACCAATCGAAAGTATGGAGACGCGCAGAGACTAAAACAAACACTCCAGCAGGGAGAGAAGTTCAAACGAATGCCAGATCACCCAATATATGATACGATAAATCGCATGTGGAGATGGAGGTTTAAGAGAAACCACTCCACATCAACAAGAAAAGATCTTGCAAGAACAGACCCAATCATAAGCCTGACAGTGGCTTGAGACAGAAAAACAGACATCTCAAACTCAACAGTGGGGAAAAAAACAAAATCCCCTGAAATGGTAGAAGCCATAGAGGGAATAGAGAAAAATGGAACAGACATAATTTAGAAAGAATATTTATTTCGAAAGAATATCTTAGGAGAGTTTACCCGCCAGAAACATGGATACATGTATATGCAGATGGCTCAGCTAACAAAGCTACATCAATTTTAGGTAAATGGGTCTATTTCAGAGCAAGAAAAAGAGAAGAAACAAAACTCTGGTACTAACAACGGAGACATACTCCAGTAACTTCCGTGTTGAAACAATAGCACTGAAGGCCACTTCTGAGCTTGCGCTCCAAGATGAAGATGTCCAGCAAAAAAAAACAGTATTCCTGACTAAAGCAGCGTCAGTGTTAGCAGCGCTAAAACAATGCAAAGATGACTATCTCAAGCAGTGTATGTAGTTGTTGATACAGCTCTCGGCATAACACTCAAGATCGGTTGTTCAATGTATTCCCTCTCACCTCAACATCGAAGGCAATGAACCTTCAGACAAACTAACAAAGCGTGGAGGAGCTTGCCCCCAATCAGACCATCACGTATAATAAGGCCAGAGATATGAATAAAACCAAGTTCATTGAGAAATTGGCTGATCAATCCTCACACTTCCCAAGACAACCATTACGGTTTGATTAGAGAAGAACACGTCGTCATCTTTAGACTGAGGACTGTGCATAATAGATTGAAAGGTCATCTTTGAACAAAATGAAGATTGAGATACATGATACAACTGGCACCTTTATATTGGTATCAAAGAAGAAGTAGCAATAACAGAAGAAGAAGAAGAAGAAGAAGAAGAAGAAGAAGAAGAAGAAGAAGAAGAAGAAGAAGAAGAAGAGGAAGAAAATTACAGAATAATTTCGACGAGACAAAAATTTGTCCAGAAATGGAAGCAGACAATTAAGAAATGCTTTCTTTCGAATTTTATCTGTGATTGCCTGACGTAAAAATCTCACCTTGTTGATTTCATCGTTCTCCCCCATTATCTCTTTCTTTCTCTCTCTCTCTCTCTCTTTCTCTCTCTCTCTCTTTGTCTCTCTCTCTCTCTCTCTTTCTCTCTGTTTAAACAAAGCAGTTGAAAAGACAAAAAATCAAGAAATGCCAAGATATAATTAAATTCTCACATACTAAGACAATAAGAAACATATTTACTCTATTCAGGTCGGTTGTTTAAGAAAAATTGCAAACGGTTAGTGCGCTTTATACTTTCTTCTGTTTGCTCCATAAAAAGAACACACACACAACAAGAATTTAGGAAATGTCGTTAATAGTATGCAAGACAATACACTTAGTTGCTGATTTCCTAGGTACTGTTTAATGCGAGTTTGAATTTGCGCTGTTTTAAGTGCATCAGGATCGCGGGAAATAGCACTTTAACCTCATTTAAAAATAGTGTAACAGCTTTGTTTTTACGCGAATTTAATTGAAACTAATGACGTCATGCAACTATTAGCCGAGGAAGTCAAGAAATACTTGCATTTACAGGACATGTCTTGAATTAAGTGACTTTACGTTAAACATTGACGACTTCCCGAAACTCTGAGCAGACCCATAGGTGCTCACTTCTCAATAAACGACGAAGTGTACGGATATCGATGGCTGCTGAACCTGACTGTTTGGACTCACTTCTGACACATGCACATTTGCGCATCTAACTGTTCGCTATACGTGTGACTATACACTCCTGCATGGATGGCAGTGTTTTTAAGTAAAAATTCACAAAGGTCTGTAATGGTGATACGTGATGTTTCTTTTAATAATCAACATACATCTGCTTCATTCAGCTATCTGACTTGTCTATCTATAACAGATAGCGAACCCAAAAGCAAATAGGTCATACAGGACTGACGGCAGAAAAACATTACAGAAATCGAAACCTCTAAGACGTCAGACAAATGACAAAAGTTGTGGCGTTATTTAGAAATTCAGATCCTCTAATATCATCAGCATCATCAGGTTAGTCCGGAGAATAATCTTGAAGTCTTCTGATCATGAAACGCCTCTGTTATTCAGTCCGGAGACTGGTGTTGAAGTCTTCTGATCATGTCACGCCTCTGTCCTCTGTTAGTCAGTCCGGAGACTGGTGTTGAAGTCTTCTGATCATGTTATACTACTGTTCCAAGCAGACCTCTTCATCTCAGTATACGTCTGCACCCTAATTTCTCTGCACGTCTGTGTGATGTAATTGTTTCATGGATGTCATATTCTTCTTTCCCACAGAATTTTGCTTTCTATTATTTTAAATAGTGTTCTGACCAAGACAAGACTATGTACTTTTTTTGTATACTCGTCATTAGCTGGGCATGTGTCCCTACATCTTTAAGCGCTTGTTCGTTTCATCGTCTTTTTCTGTTCAGCTTCTAAAGTTTTTTCTTCTTTATTTAGCCCATGTTTCGCAGTCATTTTTATGCAATATGTAAAAAAGCCAACACTAGTGAGAGAAACAACTTTAGTGAACCCTTAAATAAGCTTCTCTTTGCTGATGACCAAGCACTAACACTTGTCTCAGAAAACAACTACAGGAACACAACAATCTGAATCAGGCCTGTGCGGATTTACAGTAGGAAAATCATCATAGCGGAAACAGAAGTTATGACAATTGCAAAGAAATGAAATAGAAACAACAATATTCATTCCAAACCAACAAATAAAACAGGTGAAACATTTCACGTACCTGTGTAACATAGTCTCAACTAAAAAAGCAACACCGAAATACAAAACTCACGTAATAAAGAAAGTCAAATCATTGAGCCAATGTTCCGGATATTACTTTGTATGCACGTGGCAATGTATACAAAAAGAACGCTATACAACACGATATTCCTACCTGAAATTGTGCTATCGGTGACTCGACACTTTCCCGCCAGAAACAGTTGTTTCAAAGTAGAAGATATGGAGATGGTGTCGCTGTTCGAAATTACTTGTGCTGAGTTGATTAAACTGCTGATGCCGTTTTTCTAGTTACATGTTACAGTAGCTCTTCTTCATATCGAGGAATACGCGAGAAGGTGGTACACAGTCCTTCTGATGGAAGTGCAACCCTAGGTGTCTCTGTAAGCTCACGACTATAGGGATTTCAGTGTCAATCCCTACCTCGTTGGTCAGGATGCCATGACACAGCACGTTTACAGGAGCACAAACGAAGACTTTCTTGTTCACCTCAAACTGAATACTCTTCACGCTTAAAAAATGTATAATAGAACATCTATTTTTATACCACAGAAAATAGAGAATAGAAACACCTATTATGTACAATAGATAATGTAGTTCCATTGGACATGAATTTTAGAGTACAGAAAATATATTATTGACAAATCTATTTCAGACTCAAACAAAGTTAAAGTTGAGACATTTATTTTAGACAACAGAAAATCAGAAATTGAGACAGCTAAATTAAACTTCAGAAAATAAACAACATAGACATCTATTTCAATACATTTCTAATTTTCAAGGTCGGTGACTGATAAAACAGTTAGTGATCGGGCAGTCCTCCCCGGACTTCCAGGAATCTTTCATACAGTCCCCTAACTATTTTACTTGATTTTCACTTCGACTTCTATGGTTCTTCGTCAAGTTGTCTTAGATCGACCTTTTAGTACAGAAAGTCTAAGAGTAAGACATCTTTTTTAGAGAACAGAAAGTCTTAAAGTGAGAAATAATTTTTAGATCACATAAACGTTACACCTCATCCCTGTAACCTCCACTCGCCTCCCCTCCCCGAGCATACACACACCCTCCCCCACAGCCCACTCCAACCCCACTCCTCTACACCTAACCGCAATAAGCTATTTTAGATCATAGATATGGCGCTATCTTAAAGCAGATAATATTTACACACCAAGAGCTATTTAGGACCACCAACAATTTCTCTATGGGGATTTCCTGTCTATGATATTGAGAATGAGAAGGCTATCTGTAAGAGTCTGCCAGGGCACGCCAAATCTACAGCTCAGTGGCGGTTACAATTACTCTTCGCTTACTTTCAGGCCTGGTCTTCGTTTTCTGGCAGTCGATAAATACAGTCGGGGCAGGAAAAACGAATTGGCAATTTTCCACTAGAAAATAAAGCTATCAGAAAGAGGCCAACGGGAGCTAAAAGTTGACATTTCGAAGACCTTCTTAGCTCAGTGAAAGGATCGTGGTTAACCGCCAGGATTGATGGCGACATAGATGTCATTTTAAAAACCACAATTTGAATCGGAAGGTCGGTATCTTCTTTTTGCATCTGTCAATTTGCGACGGTGGTTCAGTTTCCGCCGGGTCTACCTGGACCTGAAAGAGGATTCCAGAACAGTCCCATTGTAACTTTCCAGGTCCTGGGGAGTATCCAGGTTGTAGAGAACAGGGTCACTGTAACCGTCAAGGCATTTCGAAAAATATGACTAAAGAGGGATGGCAACTTCATCATGTGCAACCATCACTGCAAATGCTTGGAAATAGGCGCTCTGTAAAGGGTCCAGCTGTAGTGGTGGCATTATACTTCTGCCAGATCGAAACGAGTCAAAATCAACCTGCCTGACATGCCATAAGAGTTAGTATTTGTTGTGATAATCGAGAACTAGATCAAACGCCATAATGCCCTAGTCAGACCGATACTGGAGGTTATGGTACCTGGAAAGTTGTGCGGAGGCAGACTGAGGAGAAGATGGACACAAAATATGGCGAAGGCCCTGAAGACGACAGAGACGGGAGTTCTGGCTACAGGTTGAGTCTTATAGATCTGCTGTTGTGAGAATCACGTTCTGCAAAGTACATGCTACGTGATGAATCGAGAGCTCTTATAATTTTGCTACTCAGACGAATGACAAACCTTAAGACACAAAAATATCAATATACTTGTCACATTTTAATAAAGAGTGACATCGCTACAGAAAGTTGAGAGTGGAATCTGTAACCTCTAAGCTTCAAATAAATTGTGGCAGATACCACCACTGTAAGAGTAACAGTGTACTTTGGTGCAGGCTATCTTTGAGAAGGTATCTTCAAAAGTGGAGAAGAAATAGGATTTTAGGACAAATATATTCAATAAAATGAGTCGTTGTTGTTGCTTGAGATCCAGCATCATCCGAACTCTCGCCCTTTGGCATAATGCCATGGAATGGCATTTGTGTGTTAGTTGTTGTTTATTGACATACAAAGTGTTCCATTTATTTGTCCACAGAGGAAGAAGCGTTTTCCTAACATCGTTTAGCACTGAGCACTCAAAGAAATGTTGATCAGCGGTTTTATACGGTAGACACTCAGGAGTGCGCTGTGGTTGGATTCTGTTCAAAACCACCATTCAAAGTATGAGATATTACGGATATGACAAACTTCGAAAGTTAAAATTATTACGATTGTAGTCTGCAGCAGTAGCTTCACTACTGTTTGGAGGGGCATGGATTGCACCGGGTGACACGTATCAGAAGGAGTAACACATTTCAGAAGGATTGACACTAACATGGCTGTGTATATAATTTGTGTTCGGTGGCAAATATATTTTTTCAAAGCTCAAACTTATAAAGAACTATTTGCGGTCTACCATGTGACACACAAGGGGTTTCGATCGCGTGATATTATCAATTGAAAGTGAGTTGGTGGTGGCATTTATTTTCATGAAGTGATTTATCACAGAACCCAGCTTTGAAGACCAGGATGAAAAAGTTTTGATTTAGTCGAGACTTACAAGCAGCGTTAATACACACAAGATACGGATATCAACATATAGCTGAGAAAGCTGATGACAAGCACAAAAGAAATCAGAAGAGAGATTCGAAAGGATAGAAAGCAACATGTACTGGACAAACGCAGTAGGATAGAAGAGCTGCAAAAACAAGAGAAGGACAGAGACGCATTTAACAAAATCAGAACATTAACTGGTGAGTTCAAACCGTCACAGCATGTAATAAAGAATGAAGATGGTAAAACGCTGACAGAGGGTAAGGATATACTCGAGAGAAGGAAGCAATGTTGCAGAGAAATGTATGAAGGCACAGAGAGAAGGAAGCAATGTTGCAGAGAAATGTATGAAGACACCGAGAGAAGGAAGCAATGTTGCAGAGAAATGTATGAAGACACCGAGAGAAGGAAGCAATGTTGCAGAGAAATGTATGAAGACACCGAGAGAAGGAAGCAATGTTGCAGAGAAATGTATGAAGACACAGAGAGAAGGAAGCAATGTTGCAGAGAAATGTATGAAGACACCGAGAGAAGGAAGCAATGTTGCAGAGAAATGTATGAAGGCACAGAGAGAAGGAAGCAATGTTGCAGAGAAATGTATGAAGACACCGAGAGAAGGAAGCAATGTTGCAGAGAAATGTATGAAGGCACAGAGAGAAGGAAGCAATGTTGCAGAGAAATGTATGAAGACACCGAGAGAAGGAAGCAATGTTGCAGAGAAATGTATGAAGGCACAGAGAGAAGGAAGCAATGTTGCAGAGAAATGTATGAAGACACCGAGAGAAGGAAGCAATGTTGCAGAGAAATGTATGAAGACACCGAGAGAAGGAAGCAATGTTGCAGAGAAATGTATGAAGACACCGAGAGAAGGAAGCAATGTTGCAGAGAAATGTATGAAGACACAGAGAGAAGGAAGCAATGTTGCAGAGAAATGTATGAAGACACCGAGAGAAGGAAGCAATGTTGCAGAGAAATGTATGAAGACACCGAGAGAAGGAAGCAATGTTGCAGAGAAATGTATGAAGACACCGAGAGAAGGAAGCAATGTTGCAGAGAAATGTATGAAGACACCGAGATAAGGAAGCAATGTTGCAGAGAAATGTATGAAGACACAGAGAGAAGGAAGCAATGTTGCAGAGAAATGTATGAAGACACCGAGAGAAGGAAGCAATGTTGCAGAGAAATGTATGAAGACACAGAGAGAAGGAAGCAATGTTGCAGAGAAATGTATGAAGACACCGAGAGAAGGAAGCAATGTTGCAGAGAAATGTATGAAGACACCGAGAGAAGGAAGCAATGTTGCAGAGAAATGTATGAAGACACCGAGAGAAGGAAGCAATGTTGCAGAGAAATGTATGAAGACACCGAGATAAGGAAGCAATGTTGCAGAGAAATGTATGAAGACACAGAGAGAAGGAAGCAATGTTGCAGAGAAATGTATGAAGACACCGAGAGAAGGAAGCAATGTTGCAGAGAAATGTATGAAGACACAGAGAGAAGGAAGCAATGTTGCAGAGAAATGTATGAAGACACCGAGAGAAGGAAGCAATGTTGCAGAGAAATGTATGAAGACACAGAGAGAAGGAAGCAATGTTGCAGAGAAATGTATGAAGACACCGAGAGAAGGAAGCAATGTTGCAGAGAAATGTATGAAGACACCGAGAGAAGGAAGCAATGTTGCAGAGAAATGTATGAAGACACAGAGAGAAGGAAGCAATGTTGCAGAGAAATGTATGAAGACACCGAGAGAAGGAAGCAATGTTGCAGAGAAATGTATGAAGACACAGAGAGAAGGAAGCAATGTTGCAGAGAAATGTATGAAGACACCGAGAGAAGGAAGCAATGTTGCAGAGAAATGTATGAAGACACCGAGAGAAGGAAGCAATGTTGCAGAGAAATGTATGAAGACACAGAGAGAAGGAAGCAATGTTGCAGAGAAATGTATGAAGACACCGAGAGAAGGAAGCAATGTTGCAGAGAAATGTATGAAGACACAGAGAGAAGCCCCAATAAAACGCTCAGATCCAGGACAAAATCGGAACCTACGACAGATCAGGTAGCAAGCAATCCAAGGCTTGAAGAAAGGGACATTACCTGGATGTGATGATAAACAGACTGAATTTATGTAGACAGGAGGAGAGTCCTACGTCAACATTTACCACGCGTTATGATAAAAGATCTGGCACAGCCAAATATGGAAAAGATCAGTCTTTATCCAACCATCGCTTAAATAAGCCATTCCAGCAAAATCCTTTTACAGATAATCATGAAGATGTTAGAAAACAAACTCAACGAGGAAGTACATGAAGCTGAAGCAGGATTTAGACATAGTGGGGATCTTTAACAAGCACAAAATTATCATTAAGTGCAGATAAAAGTGCAGTGTGGACTTACATACTTGCTTCATAAATTTACACCAAAGTCTTTCATGTAAAACACGAAATGTTAAGGAAAATCATGCAAGACATGGAGTTCCCGACGCGCCCGATTCAACTGATGGAAACACTGTATCCAGAACAACAAGCAACGGTGCTAAAGTGAGTAAGACAATTCTGTATAGTCTCCTCTTATCTTTTCAACATTTATGCTGAGAACATAATGAGAAACGTCAACAATGACAAAGAGTATACAAAGTTCTACCCGTTCACAATAAGCGAGAATGAAATACCCTAATAAGATGTTAATGATACAGTTGTCCTTCGAAGGGCGCTGCTGTGCTGGAACATATGTCGGTTAAACAACAAAGCGAGGAACAAAATAAGACCAAGATAATAAGCACTGATAAGACAAAAACCAGACCTAAAGTTATCCAAGAGAAGAAAGAAGTCAAGAATGCGCAAGTTTTGAATATCTCTGCTCGGTTATAAGCAATAGTGTAGATCACCAAAAATAAGTGTGAAAAATAATGGCCTAGTCATTTTTAAAGTTTTTTACTTCTTTCGCTTATTGTCCTGTTTGTGTCTTTCAGCTTCATGTTATGAAGATGTTTCTTGACCGGACCCAGGTATGTGCTTCGTAAATGGAGAGTTTTACTGCTTCTGTTATTTATGCTATCCATTTGCCAAGTCGGCCCTTGGAATGTATCGGAATAGCAAAACTTTTCTGAGAGGCACTAGCGTGTCACGTGGCCAAACCATTTGGTTTGTTGTCTTTTGGTGAGGTCTAGTACTGGTGTTGTCTCCTAATATCTTTGTTTCTGATTCTATCCATTAATTTTAACTAAATTAAAAAAATTTAACAGAGCACCAACAAAGTAAAAAAAAATTTAACAGAGCACCAACAAAGGAAAACAAAAATTTAACAGAGCACCAACAAAGTAAAAAAACAATTTAACAGAGCACCAACAAAGTGAACAAAAAATTTAACAGAGCACCAACAAAGTCACCAAAAAAATTAAGATCCATAGAACTTGCCTTCCCAGTGGCAACGTGCATATGTAAGACATAGACAATTCTACGAACAGTAAGAAAGAAGATTGACTTCTTCAGACTAAAATGCTACTGGAAAGTGTTCAAAATACCACGGATAGCACAAAGAGATGCACATAAATCTTCAAGGATATATATTAACATTGAATGGTAACCAATATTACATTTGGGAAACTAAAATATTTTGAACGCAGCAAACGCCGCAATGGTCTAGAAATAAAAACAGCTGGAGGGTATGGTACTTAGGAAACGAGGCACATGCAGGCCGAAAGAAAGAGGAACACATGACATTAAAGAGGTTCTGATGATGCGGGATAACAGCGATGGGAGAGATGGTCAAAGATCGTGAGTCTGACAGATAATAATATGTAATAACACTTGCTAAGAGTTAGGCTGCAACGAGAGCGACGTTGTGAAAACGACATGCTACATGATGCTGATTAGTACAAAAACGTTACTAGGAATTATGTGAGGTCTAACCACAGGAGCAGGTCAATAGAGTGTCACGCCATGAATTTCCATACTGGAAGTCATCAACCTGAGGGACACAACAGATCTGTTCACTAAAATATGAAGTCGAATGCAGTACAAACAAAACAATTGTAGATATATGGATGAGATATTCTTCATAGCTGCAGGGAAACAATGAATTCATTCTGTTATTTCTGTATCATATGTGGGTTATTGTTTTTAGAATATTCGTTGAAACCTACATTGCTACTCCACACTCAGGATGCTGGTGAGTTGCGTGAATGGTTGTGTGTACACAGTGCCATGTATTGGAGGGTTTTAGAAGGAGGAGTTAGACCACACTATTATTAGCATGTTAGCTTCTGACGATGTATAGAATCTTTAGTAAAGTCGAAGAACAACGAAGAGTGATCTAACAAAAAAGTTACATCATAGGTTTACATCGGCTGAGTACCAAAATGTCTCGGTGATTTAAATCCAAATACTATTTGTTACAGAACTGGGAAAACGAAAACAACACGAAGGAATATAACTAAATAAAGTTTGTGAATCATGTAAGGAAATTTTACACAACTAAAAATATACAATACTCGAATAATGTGATAAATACTTGAACCTTAGACTACATTGCTGCTGTTATGCTAATGTTACTACATCACTACTGTTACGGTAAGGTCATTACATCACTGATGTTACGGTAAGATTACTACATCACTGCTGTTATGGTAAAGTTATTACATCACTGCTGTTTCGGAAAGGTCATTACATCACTGCTGTTACGGTAAGGTCATTACATCACTGGTGTTACGGTAAGGTCACTACATCCCTGCTTTTAGGGTAAGGGCACTACATCGCATCTGTTACGGTAAGGTCATTACACCACTACTGCAATGGCAACGTGACATTTAACAACTGCCATTTGTTTGATTGTGTGTGTTCATCCTAACGATTGACGGTTTGAGGTTGTGGATCTCTGTGGGAGTATACATCCATTATCTTAACCCCTGACAGTTTGAGATTGTGGATCTCTGTGGGAGTATTCATCCATTATCTTAACCCCTGACAGTTTGAGCTTGTGGATCTCTGTGGGAGTATTCATCCATTATCTTAACCCCTGACAGTTTGAGCTTGTGGATCTCTGGGAGAGTATTCATCCATTATCTTAACCCCTGACACTTTGAGGTTGTGGATCTCTGTGGGAGTATCCATTCATTATCTTAACCCCTGACAGTTTGAGCTTGTGGATCTCTGTGGGAGTATTCATCCATTATTGAACTGGACAACATGACTGCAGTACTAAAGGTGCTTTTGCAGTTGTGGTTTACGTCAAAATTATTTAGTGGGGGGAGTGGGGGTGGGGGGAATGTAGTTGCTAGCATAATGCACAACCCAGGTTAGTCGCATGGTAGTTTATGTTTAGTTGTTTGAAGGGAGGATAGACAGGAGTCTATCTGTGCTTCCAAACGTTTGGTCGCTGGAATCATTGGGATGAGATTTTGTTCTCGTTGATTAATTTGCTTTTGTCATTATGTCTTTGCCCTTACAATATCGAGAGGCAGAAAAAGAGAGAGGCAGAGAAAGAAAGAGAGATAGAGTGGGAGGGGAGACAGAAGGCGAGAACAGGAGAGATAGGATGAGAGAGAGAGAGAGTGGGGGTAGAGGTGTGTTAAAGAGTAAAAATACAGAGAAAGAAGAAAGTAGAGAGACATCGAGACACAAGAGAATGAAGATATGGGCAACTAAAGAAAAAGAGAGGAATAGAAAGTAGCAACTAGATAAAGACGAAGACACAGGAGAAGAGCACGTAAGTCAGAGAAAAGAGAAGCAGCAACAAAAATAGTTCCAAAACAATATTGAGGGGAAAAAAAAAAAAAAAGAATGAGAAAATGAAGAAAAAAACTAGTTAGAGAAAGCTTGCAGAATTTCTGACAATGATTGCGTTTCGGGGGAGACTATCGAGAAGTGAAAAGGGAAGCAATCTAAAATTAAAAAACCTGAAGCCTTTACTAAAGTACCACATCTGGGGAACCGTTACACATTCAAAACGTTGCTAATCAACACGGTCGAAAAGGATTTGTTTTTGCCAGAGAGTGTTTCAGTTTAAATAATCACACACAATCAGTTATTTTGTCTTTGTTAGTTCTTTTTTTCTGCATTGAATATGTCGTGCCCCATTTTACAGTCCCAGTACGATACGTCGTGCCCCATTTTACAGTCCCAGTATGATATGTCGTGTCCCATTTTACAGTTCCAGTATGCTATATCGTGCCACATTTTACAGTCCCAGTATACTATGTGGTGCCACATTTTACAGCCCCAATACTTTTTGTCGTCCTACATTTTACAGTCCCAGTGGGATATTTAGTGTCACATTTTACAGTTCCAGTAGAAAATTTCATGTCACATTTTACAGTCTTAGTAGGATATTTCGTGTCACATTTTACTGTCGTAGTACAATAAGTTCAATGTTTCAATACCGACTGTCTTGTCTGCCTTATAGCAAGCAGAGTGGCGTGTTTATTTTAACAGATGGATGCACTGGACAATCATGATTTGGTTACGAACCTGGCCCCCGGGTTACGAAAAACATATGCTCTGAATCCACTACCCAATGTACGTTCGGTATCACTTTACTTTTTTTCTTTAACATACACTTGACAGCTGATAAAAAAGTATTCGATTAACTTATTTAGTTCAAACTTAATCGTCTTCGAAATAACGCTTTCTGAGTTAACATTATTACTAGTAGTGCTGCTACTGCTGGAAGCATTTCTGGACGTAATTTGTTGGGATCTCCATCAGTCGATTCATTGAATTTGTCTTGATTGTTTCTATGTCCTGAAAGGTCGTCCCTTTGAATGGCACGGCACGGTAAGTCTTTGAATGAGCCAAAAATTACAAGGAGTCATGTCTTTGGACGAGGGAGGTTACCGAACATGTCTAATGTGTGCTTCGGTATTCCAACGTGTAAAACACAACCAGTAGTCGAGTTTTCCTCTGTTCGCTAATGGAGAGTCTTGGAACGAATTGTGCTACGACTCAAAGCACTCCAAGAGTATCAGTCAAAATAGATTGCAGCGAACCGTGCGAAATTGTCACTTCACTAACATTCTTTATAATTGTTCGTTGATAATTGGTCATCACTAACCGCCGTACTTTCCCTATTGTTTCTGCTTGTTGGTGACCTTTCTGACGGCTCATCGTTCTGTGTTATGGTGTGGTTATATTTAATTCGACGATAGTACTCTTTTATGTGATTATAACTCAAAGCTTCACTACAGAAAAGGTGACGGTCAGTCCCATGGCAACAGTTGCCGTAGTAAATGAAGATAACTTCGCATGTGCTAAGCCGCAGCCTATATGAGTTGACGTAGCCAGTTTCTTTTGTTGCTGTTTACCTTCCCTATCTCATTTGTCATGACTAAACGTCTTGAATATCGTTTCAATAATCTCAGATTGCGTGTTCCCGTGTTTATGATACAATATATTGAGCATTATTTGCTTGATACGTTCGGCCATTTTGGCTCGAAGCACAATTGCGACGAGCTCAGAGCACCAGTGTAATTATCACGGCAACCTAGAAGTGATTGAGGGGGGGGGGGGGGGGGGGACACACGTTTAGATGGTGCGCAGAGTGGGACATAATTACGCATGCGCATAAGAAACTCAGGTCACATGTAGACTATGGTCTGGGGTGGAATAGGCACGCCTTCGTCAGTAGAAACTAGTGAGGCAAACACTTAAATGTTAAAAAAATGTTTTAAAAAAGACCGCTCAGAAAAAACCTCATAAACAATCAGGTCTTGAGGTCTACATCTTTCATATCGTGGTTGTCTAGTTCTGGAAATAGTATTGTCAACTTCACTTGATTTGTTAATAGTCAAATTCAGGATTTTTTTTATTTTTTAAATTTGTTATTTTATGGGCTAACGTTAGAAATTTTTTTTAACCTTTTATGATTTTTTTTGGTTTATGTTATAGTGAGTGTTTTTGTGTGTATTTTTTCAGTTTTATTTTTTTAATTGATTGCTTTTTCGCTCCATATAAAACTTAGGGTCACTTCTAAGTTTTATATGGAGTGAAAAAGCAATCAATTAGAAAAATGCTATTATTTAAAGTCTGTGTAGAATAATTGTCAGTGGCGTTTTGAAAAGTGATGGTGTAACATAGTGAGCTTGCAAGCTACACGCACAACCCTCTTGAGTAGGTATTTACGACATTTTTCAAAGGTCGTTCTGTTATTTTCAACCCGTGCACCCCTCGCATGATTTCCGGCAGATGCTGGCGAGAAAATTGAAGAAATGTTATCTTTCACCGACCTTTTCCCATGGAGGTTGTCAATATGTCGAAATGTGTTTATTTTGTCGATCTCGGATTATCAGCATATTGATGTGCAACGTGCACTCGGCAGTTGATATGTGCATTCCTAGAAAATGTGAGCTAACAATTAAAACCTGCCATGGCACAAATATTTGGTGGAGGTCAATATTTAATTTTCTACCGTATTTGCGTTATATGTATATGCCCATAATGACAAAAGTACTAATTATTTATATATATATATACAATGGTATGTTTTTATTAATATAATTGTCAAGTATCTTCAGTTCCCTTATGTCTATTTTAATACTCTTTGTGTGTATCACTGAGAGTACAGACAAGAACTGCTGCAGGTTTCCAAACACGTGACTATAGATGGTTGCACGTGAGACTGGCAACCTCATTGAAATGTGTGAAATAAAATACGGTTTCACCACATCAAGAGTATATAATGTCTTTTACACAGACGTCCACCAACGTTCCGATAGTGTACTAATTCTTTGCTTCGCACTGAGCCAAACTTAGACAAGAAGAAATCATTCTTGTGCTACATTGATGTAATTATATGTTCTTGTGCTACATTGATGTTATTATACGTCTGTTTTACATTGGTGTTATTATATGTGTCTATGCTACATTGATGTTATTATATGTGCCTGTGGTACATTGATGTAATTATATGTTCTTGTACTACATTTATGTTATTATACGTCTGTTCTACATTGATGTTATTATATGTTAATGTGCTACATTGATGTTATTATATGTTATTGTGCTACATTGACGTTATTATATGTTATTGCATTACATTGTTGTTATCATATGTTTACAATCTCCTATATCTGCTTTTCTCGCATCTCTAGCCCATTTTCAAATGTAGGGGCGTGTGTAGTTCTCTTATCAATCTTGTATTTTATCGACACACTGCAATCCCAGTTAAGTTCAGCTCATGTGCCATTTCCGACGTCTTTTGTTTCCTTGCTGTTACAATCTTCCAGACCTTTCCATGTCAATTTGCTAATGTTTTCCTCCCAAGCGTTGTTAACCTGTGGCACATTTACCGTTGACTTTTCCTTCTATTATGGTTTTCAGTTGATGTCCAAAATATCTTAAATGTCTCATTCTGATTTCGTTCATCAATCCTTCTGACAACTCAATTACTTCAGTACTTCTTTATTTATTTTATTTTCCTTCTGCGAGATGGGCCACATTCTTCTATTTAGCCAGATTTTAAAAGCATCAATTCTCTTTACTTTCCAGTTGTAGATGGGCGCTTGACTGAAGAAAGAGATCTGGTCAACCAGCTCAAACAAAACAACCACTACATTAACTGTGATCAGGCTAGAAACGCAAGACACATAGAGAAAAAATGGCCAGGTCTTGTTCCAGTGTTCGATAGTAAGGACGGACGTATGAATGTACTAAATTTCATGATGATGAGAGAATGGATACATCTCAAACACGGAGTTGGCCCTGGGGACAGATTACTTATCGGTCTTGCCATATTCTAGGGGTGGTTAACGGTCCGGAAATATCCCTAGGACAGACAAATAATTGTGTTAAGTAACACAAAGACTTCTAAAGTGTTGATGATCGTCTGCCGGATGTGGTCCGATGTCTAAGGGTTGGTTTCGCTGGGGTAGTAAACGGATTTGCGTGGGATGCTCTGAGTGGGAGGGATTGTTGTTTGCTCCTTGATAGTGACACGCTTTAGTCTATTCTGAGGTGTATGACTATCTGTCTTTATGCTAGACAAGGCAATGTATCTCACAAGGAGCTGAACCATTTGATGCCTCTAGCACGTCCTCCCCCATAACAGTGTCAGCTATGGGACCTCCTTCAACTTTGGTCAAACTAGTTTGGCTCGACATGAGCAGCATTTTTTTAGGATTTGACAGTTTGAAAGGATCATTCACTAATGTCTTTACTAACAATAAGTCAGGTAGTCCTGTATTGCTGGTTAGACTGGAAAACGCGTCGCTACCAGGCGGAAAACCCTATCCCTTTGTGTTAACAAGCAAGCGCTCTAATCACATTGATTGAGTTTGGACAAGAAGAAGGGACTATATGTTTTTCCAGTGAAGGTTATAATTGTACTAAAACACAGACTTGTGTAAGTAGGTGACCGATTCCCTTCTTCGATGCTTTGTCTTCCCTAGCAGTAAATAGGTACCCACTTACAGATGGGTAGGCTGAAGGAGATCGAACAGGTCAACTTTTAGCCACTATGCTACTCTGACACTCGAATAACGACAAATGCGGGACTGTCACATCGAGTTGAGACGTAATTTTGTGTTAATTTGTCCAACATCTATAATCTCATTCCAACATCTTCTCATTTCACACTCTATCTAATTCTCATTCCAACATCTCCTCTGTTCTACACTCTATCTATTCTCCTTCCAACATCTCCTCTGTTCTATATATATTCTAATTACAGCATCTTCCCTATTTCCCACCCTATCTATTATCACTACAATATCTTCCCAGTTCACTCTCTATCTATTCCCATTGCAAGAACTTCTTAGTTCACACTTCATCTATTCTCCCTACAACATTTTCTCAGTTTGCATTCTATCTATTCTCCATACAAAATCTTCTCAGTTCTCATTATGTCTATTCTTCATACATCATCATATCCGTTCTCATTCTGTCTAATCTCCATACAACATCTTCTCAGTTCTCATTCTGTCTATTCTCTATACAACATCTTCTCAGTTCTCATTCTGTTTATTCTCAATACACCATCTTCTCAGTTCGCATTCTATCTATTCTCCATACAAAATCTTCTCAGTTCTCATTCTGTCTATTCTCTATACAACATCTTATCAGTTCTCATTCTGTTTATTCTCAATACACCATCTTCTCAGTTCGCATTCTATCTATTCTCCATACAAAATCTTCTCAGTTCTCATTCTGTCTATTCTCCATACAACATCTTATCAGATCGCATTCTATCTATTCTCCATACAACATCTTCTCCGTTCTTATTATATCTATTCTCCATACAACATCTTCTCAGTTCTCATTCTGTCTATTCTCCATACAAAATCTTATCAGTTCTCATTCTGTCTATTCTCTATACAACATCTTCTCCGTTCTCATTCTGTCTATTCTCTATACAACATCTTATCAGTTCTCATTCTATCTATTCTCCTTCGGTATTGTAACTTGCCACGGTTGATGTTGTTGTTGAATGCCCACAATGAGTAGATTAATTTTTTTGTGGGTCCTGAAAAGGACGTTTAAGTAGGTTTTTTTTTGTAGCTTTCCTCACATCCCGAGCGTGCTGATGAAGGTGAACCGTGGTCCTTCAGGCGGTTGTGCTATGTTTGGTTCTATCTGCATGTCGCTCACAATTACGGGGATCACATCGATCGTTCACCTCGTTAGCCAGGCTGCAATAAAAACAGCCCGTTTCCAGGGAGGACCACAGAGAAGTCGAGGTGAGTGTCTTGGCTTGTATATTTTGCCGTTGCTTTCGTTCACAAATTGCGCCTATTTAAAGAAGACATATTTTATTATGGATGTTTTGATCCGTTAAATTAACACCTCTTTCTTGATACCAACAGAAGCCTTGCTAAAGATACACATGGTAACTACTATTTTACAGCAAAACAACGTGTCTGCCAATACCAGTTTTCTTTGTTTCTCGAATTTCGTTTTTATATGAGAGAATAAACAGCTTGCACAAATGAAGCACACTATCCTACTTCCATTGGCAAAGAATCGGATGTTAAGGTGCTTTTCGTATTTTATTTATTTATTTATTTTTTTTTTAAATTTTTTTTTAGCGTTCGCCTTATTTATCTATTCCCCAAGACGTGTGTGCGTTACACTGTGGTTTTTATTTTGCGCCTGTCGGCCCAGTGCATCCGACTTCAGCATGCATTTTATGTAAGGTCTGCTTCCTTCTGCATTTTCTAAGGGTTTGCTTCCCCGGGGTAACGGCCGGTGCTGTGATGGGGATCGAACCCAGCACCTTCTGGTTGTGAGCCGTGCCACTTAACCACTAGGCCACGCCGTCGTATTCAATAAGGTCAATGTCAATCAGGAATGAGAATTACAATAGTTCCCATTGAAAACATTCATTTGCAATTTGCAATTTCCGTTTGATTTGGTTAGGTCAAAGTTGTGACCTTCGAGTACTTTTGTGTAAAGTGTGTCCAGTTTACTTTCAACAAGTATTGCGGATCGAACACCCCCCCCCCCCCTTTTCCACACACATCTTTAAATGATTTAATTAGTTTCGTATCAAATTGATCTGCAGCAGTAATACTCAACTATTATCTAACCTAACTAAGTAAATCGTTTTCTGCAGATTTGTTTTTCCTCGGATTTCTATATTTGTGCAAAACTGTTTTGTCGATACATTAGCATATTGCTAGTGCAGTGACCGCAGACTGAGATTTTTGTAAATTCATTAAGAACCTAAGTGTGTTTGATTGCATAGAATGAACAGAATTGATAACATTTTGCCAAATATCATTGACTAGATGTCCGTGTGTCAGCTGGAAAACTAGATGTCCGTGTGTCAGCTGGAAAACTAGATGTCCGTGTGTCAGCTGGAAAACTAGATGTCCGTGTGTCAGCTGGAAAACTAGATGTCCGTGTGTCAGCTGGAAAACTAGATGTCCGTGTGTCAGCTGGAAAACTAGATGTCCGTGTGTCAGCTGGAAAACTAGATGTCCGTGTGTCAGCTGGAAAACTAGATGTCCGTGTGTCAGCTGGAAAACCAGATGTCCGTGTGTCAGCTGGAAAACTAGATGTCCGTGTTTCAGCTGGAAAACTAGATGTCCGTGTGTCAGCTGGAAAACTAGATGTCCGTGTGTCAGCTGGAAAACTAGATGTCCGTTTGTCAGCTGGAAAACCTACTCAGTCCAGATTTTAGTTACCATGTCTTACAACTTCTCTTTATTGTCAAAACATATTCAGCATGAGGAAATGTTTTACAACTACGGATATATTAATAAAGTCTATACTTATTATTTTTTTTAAAGAAGTCTGACTATATACTCCTTCTTCCTTTACATGAGTATGACTTTTCTTTTGTGATATTGTGAATGTAGATGATGTGGATGTTACACCCAATACTTATTTTCATCTTAGTATGTCACAAAGATGTCACATTTATTGACAACGACAGTTAAACCGAATCGGTCACATTATATACTCACACAATTATAATGTCCCGCTGACAAAACCAGTTAACTGGCGTGGATCTTTATTGTATAACGTGCGCGCGATATGTCCTGTAGACACTGTTATATGAGAAACCCGCAAAACACTACCGGAATAGTTCATTGTTCGGAAGACAGATCAAAAACCAGTGCCCAACATTCGACGCACAAGATTAGTGCTTGATCTATTGTTGGCCAGATAGGGTATCTTTGATGTCGGAGGACGACGTCTGATTCTATCTTGTGTGAAATTCGGCGAGGCCGACTAAAACCCGTGAGGCGGTGTTTGATCCAAATGAGTCACTAAATGTCTGGATTTATTGTGTGTATGTCTTGTGTGTGGCTGTATTGTATGTGGCTGCCATGTGTGTAGCTGTCCTGTATCTTGCTGTCTTGTATGCGAATGTCTTGAATGTGGCTGTCTTGTGTGTGTGGACGCCTTGTATTTGACTGTCTTGTATGTTGATCTCTTGTATATGGCTGTCTTGTATGTGAATGTCTCGTATCTGACTGTGTTGTATATGGCTGTCTTGCATGTGGATGCCTTGTGTGCGGCTGTCTTGTGTGCGGCTGTCTCGCGTGTGACTGTCGTATGTGTGGCTGTCTTGTATGTGAATGTCTTGTATCTGACTGTCTTTTATGTGAATGTCTTGTGTATGGCTGTCTTGTGAATGACTATCTTTTATGTGGTTGTCTTGCATGTGGCGGTCTCGTATCTAAATGTCCTGTATGTGGATGTCTTGTATACGACTGTCTTGCGTGTGGTTGTCCTGTCTATGGATGTCTTATATGTGGATGTCTTGTGTGTGCGCTTTGTATTGTACTGTGTTCTGCGCCTAGTGCCTCAGTTCTTCCCAAACCTTTAGCTGTCTATATCTTACCTGCAGAGCAGAAGTTGTGTGTTGTCAGAGTTATCGCTCCTTGGGAAGATGACTCACCTGAAGTATCTGTCTGTTCTACCGGAGATTGACTCCTTACACGGAAAGACAGCGAAGTTTGTATAGTCGGTTGAGACTGCTATCGGAAGGAAGGCGGCCACTTTCTGTAGTTTCATAGAGCCAAGCAGAGCATGCAATACTACTTCCGACTGATAACAACAATGCTAGTTGCCCATGGTAAGCGAAGACTGTGACATCATCAGACATGTACTGCGAGATATGATCTCATATGACTGAAAAGTCTAAATCTGCTAGGCAGGTTTTCTTGATCGTATTATGTCCGAAGCTCTAGAGGATTACGTGGGTACTGTCGGCATATATGGTCGTTCACTCACCAAAACAAAGGTGCGTCCACGACTACTTTCACCAAAACACCATGTTTAACCCACTCGCAAAAAGACATTATGGATGCATTCTGCTTCTAAATGGATGCACCTTATCGACTATGCAGTACTAAGTGTTTCGGAGTCGCCTACCTTAGTGAGGTTAAGGCTCTGAGTTGCGCCAGAGGATCCATATACGTGTATGGAGAAACTAATTTCTAACACTTTATCCGTGACGCTAGCGTTTATTTGGGCCTTGCTTTTCCTTTACCTGTGTTCTGAGTCTATCGAAAATTTAGAATGTAATAATACTTTACAACTATTCTCGCTCCATATCTTCATAAGTAAAACAAACCAAATATTAAAAAATAAATTTCTGAAGACCCAATGTCCTGGAGCCACAAACTAGTGCAATTGAGAAGGACATGCAAACCAAATCGCGGAAACCACATCACCTGGGAATCACAAGTTCGTAAATAGTGCAGGAACTACTATAAACATTTTCAAGACGTACGTGGGTGCGGTTAAAGTTCAGGCTTGGCACAGGTTATTTGGCAAGCAGTATCTCCCGTGGATCGCAATGTACACTTCAGATTCCCGACATTCTCGTGTGCACTATCAATGAGCTATCCTGCTCCCGTTGTCAAAGACAAGAGCTCACTGAACAGAGAATACACGTGCATGTTATCTCGTGCATGTTATCTGGTTTCCAGATCACTCTTAATGTTTGCCTATCTGAAGTGATTGTGCGATTCGATTCCAGGTCATTAAGGTGTTGTCTAAAACTAAAGTAAGTGTGCTGCTTTTACAAACACAAAAGTGGCACACGATGCTCTCAGTAAACATATATCGGAATGTCCACGTACCTACCTGCGTATTGTTATTCTGGTAATTGTTATTCAAAACAGAAAGCCTAGTAAACTTTGTTGCATTGGAATATAAAGAAAAACAGATGAAGACTAAAGAGAAAACAAAACCGAGACAGCAAGACTTGCTGGGTGGGGGAAATCTAGAATAAATCCGATACTAAAATCCTGAAGCAGTGTTGTGTGTAAATGACAGTGATTCTTAACAAGAGACAGTTGATAATATCCATTTAATATACAACGTCAACTGGTGTTTATCAGTATTAGAAATGTTTGTAGCAAGCTAAAGTAAAATCATAGGATTTTAGCAGGGCTCAAAGAGGGAGTAAAGTTAGTTACACTGTAACCTGGAAGGCATGCCATAAGAGACGACAGTTGTCCGCTACCCCATCAAGTAGACACTATATGCCACAAGAACAATGACTATTCTAGGCCTTTACATCACATTGTAGAAGGTGACTGAATCAATAATTGAAGATACAATATTCTACTCACAACTTCTTTCCTTAAATACATTTCTCAATGAGGATGTTGGTCTTCCCTATGTGGCTCGATTTGTCAATAAAATGTTTTTGTGGACCCCTTATATCGTTTGGCACTTAAAGTTTACGATTAAAAACTATCTGAATGTCAAGGCATGCCCGATAGGTTTGCGCACTGTAAGACAAGCATGCCGGTATTACTTTTGTTATCAGATGTTTCACCGATGAGCTACTACAAATTCTCCACACCTTTCCTGCAGCCTTTCCACCTGTGGCTTTCCTGTAATCTAAAATAAAACAAAGAGGTGGATCCAGTCTCCAGGTAAATCAAACACCTGTTGTCTGTGTGCCCCGGTCTTATATCAAAGGATCAGTGTTCCTTTTCCGTCCGTTTAGTTGCCATCTCCCTGCTGCACATGTTGAGAAGTTAGGTTCCATCTGGTTCGGATGGTTTGGTTACTGAATGACGTCCACGGGCACTGCATTGACCTCATGACTACATGCCAAGATGTGGGGGAATGAAGCGTGTAAGCACGTCTGACAGTTGGGTGGACAGAGACAGAGAGATAAAGATAGTACGTGTGTGGTTGTGTGTGTGGGTTCGTGTATGTTGGTATGTGTGTGTCCCGAGTTCGTGTCTACGTGTGAGGTTTGTGTTTGTGTATGTGTGTGCGCTGCTTGCGTGTATGCGCGTGCGTGCGTGCGTGCGTGTGTGTGTGTGTGTGAGAGAGAGAGAGAGACAGAGAGAGAGAGAAAGAGAGAGAGACACCCACGAGAAAACTAGATTTAAAAGACAAATCACGAAGATAAATATTTCTACACAGCTTAGTGGTGTCACAATCAGTCGAGGAATAGATTGACAATGACTTCATGACCTTGAATGATTAATTTTCTTGATTTTGCAAAAGTTCAAACAAAAAGTATTGTATTTGTTTTAGTGACTAATGAACATGTCATTAAACACATGCTTTTTTTAAAATATGAAAATAAACGAACAATAGGTTATGTGTCATCGATCTAATTCCAAATCATTCTTCTTTTGATTTTACTTCAAATGATATTATTGAGTAGTTTACTAATCGTTTTGAGAGATACGTAAACTGTTTGTGCTCTTGTTTTGTTATTGATTGATTTTTGATTGATTGTGTTTCTCTCTCAAATTTGAAGCATCAAGAGCTACAACTACAGATGACCCCCGTGCAGGAAACCTAAACTAGAATGATTGCTATGACGGTTTCAATAGCAATGGTTTTAAATGATATAGTCGCTGATCCCATACACATCCCTCATTATATTTACATTTTACGACATGCTATGCTTGGAGGATTAAATAGGTTCTATTGTTTTCAATTCTGGCACCACACAGGGCAGATTGTTATTGGACTACTTGATTATTTCACATCATCTTCTGAATGGCATATTGTTATTGGACTACTTGATTATTTCACATCATCTTCTGCTTGCTGGAACTAAGTTTATATTTTTTTTAAACTATCTTGCTTCTACAATAATTACCCAGACTTGCCAATTATATATATTTATACATTCATGCATTTATACATATATATATATATATATATATATATATATATATATATATATATATATATATATATATAAAGTCCCTTTTTCACTTCAATGGGATTATAGGGCCTCCACTTCAGCTGGTCTTCATCGGGAAGCCTGTATGAAAGCTCTTTCTGTTTTTATAGTTGTGTTTCCCCCTCCCCCTTATCTCTCTCTCTCTGTAAATGTATACATACATAAATAGATATATACATACACAGATATATATATATACATATATATATATATATATATATATATATATATATATATATATATATATATATATATATATATATATACACACACACACATACACACTATTTGCGTACGTATGTACGCACAATCGTGCGCGCATATATTTACATTCATTTGTATACACACATATACGCACGTCCATCCGAACTCACGCACATATAAACAATCAAACACACATACACATACTTATATACATACACATATATCCTTTCAATGGATGCTTCGTGGTCTAGTTGTGAAGCGTCCGTTTAACAATTCTACCGCACCTGGTTCGAATGACGCTCGTGTCCAGTTTGGCATACACGGTTGTTTCTTTCGCATGTACGGAAAGTAATGTCAATCTACCTAACTGCACACTTGCCAAGAAATATATAACAGTTAAATAGGTTAACGGTTGTAAGAAGCAACGTTATATAAAAGACATGCTACTGACTTGTATCAGCCTGTTCCTTTAACAAGGAAACAAACTACTCGTTATTATAATTAAGGACAATTATGTTATTGGACTTGTGTGTACCACGAGGGAGCTCCTAGTACCTACAATAGGACAAGCATAACAGTTGTGCTTCATGTGTGCTTATTGTTGTCGTATGTAAAGACTGACTACTCCCCCAAAGACTGACTACTCACCAAAGACTGACTAATCACCAAAGACTGACTACTCACCAAAGACTGACTACTCACCAAAGAGTGACTATTCACCAAAGACTGACTACTCACCAAAGACTGACTACTCACCAAAGACTGACTACTCCCCAAAGACTGACTACTCCCCTAAGACTGACTACTCCCCAAAGACTGACTACTCACCAAAGACTGACTACTCCCCAAAGACTGACTACTCCCCAAAGACTGACTACTCCCCAAAGACTGACTACTCCCCAAAGACTGACTACTCACCAAAGACTGACTACTTACCAAAGACTGACTAGACCCCAAAGACTGACTACTCCCAAAAGACTGATTACTTCTCAAAGACTGACTACTCCCCAAACGTCAAATCCTAAAATCTAGGTGAAGACATAATAATATGATTAGCCACACATTCAGAAAATCTGTATTAAATGTAACAATATACTTTTTGGCGGGTGGGTTTATGTGTGTGAGGAGGTTGGGTGGAGGGGGAGTATCGTCCTAGTAATACCACCTTCCTATATAAACTATATAAACGTCAGTATTCATTTCGAAAACACGCTGGGGAGCCCGTGAGCTGACAATTGTGTACGCCAGAACCACTTCCAAGGTAATACAAGCATTCACGGACGACAATCCATTTGCCTAACCAGTGGAAACATATATTAAATATCTACATTAGCTAGAGTTATCTTGATATAGCTCACTGCATAAATACAACACAAGATAAGCACAAAGTAGATACAGTCACACCCTTGCACAACTTTCATACGCGCCCTCGTGGTAAAGCCCTTCCATAGCACTTTGGTTGGGCTAGCTTCTGAGGGCGCACAAACCTAGCATAGGTACACACAGATGCACACATGCATCCAAGCACTGGTTTATGCGTCCTGATATCGCCCAATTGACTACGGTCTGGGGTGGAAAATGGCGCGGCTCCGCCAGTAGAAACTAGTGAGGCAAACATTTAAGCAAAAAAAAAAAAAAAAAAAAAGTAGATACGTATATTAAATATCTACATTAGCTAGTTATCCTGATATATCTCACTGCAAGCATACAGCACAAGATAAGCACACAGTAGAAAGCAGACGTTGGCGAAAAGCGGGGAATTATTGGAACTAGAGCTTGTTACAGTTATACATGTAAGTAGAAAGCTGCTACAAACTCGTCAGAAAAACAAATATACGACCTTGTTGCTAGTGCTAAAATGGTCGAGGAGATTTTAGCCTAAGGACTACAATCCTCTTCAATACTGCCGTGGTGCGCTAGATATCTTTGTCTTTGGTTTTTTTCATCAACCTCCCCCCCCCCCCTCCCAAACAAACAAAAAACATATGCCTACCCGGGGATTCGATCCAATGCCCTCCATGTCAGCAGGCAGGCACCGAAACCATTCGGTGACGAGGTCCTCCATGTTGTTATTGTTGAATGATTTACTCGTTTGTGCGCCCTGAGAAAGGATGCTAAACGGTGGTTGGTTGTGGCTTTCCTCACATCACGAGCGTGCTGATGAAGGTTGACCGGGGTTCTTCAGGCGGTTGCTAAAACACTAACTTAAAAGATGGATAATTTATTAAATACTATATAGAAAAAAGAAATATAGATTTATTAAACGTTCCCCAAATTTGCTAAAATGCGAAATGTTAGACAAAGTCGACACTATGCACAAAGTAAGTCACATTGTTCTAACTGTAATCTAGGAAAGAAGAGATGGAACAGAATGTGATATACCAGATGTATTAATTCATGTAGAACGCAACATATGTTACTGCTGTATAACAGTAGTCAAGACGGCCGTGGGTTCAAAACAAGTTAATCCATTCATCAGGCAGCCGGCAGTTATCAAAATGGTTACTTCATACAAGTCCAATCCTTTTTACATTGTCTCTCGTACTTAGCACTTTTAAATTGTATTTTCTTCTTCTCCTTCCGTGTCCCATTTTCGCTCCTTACAGAGCACAGGACCACCACTGCAGTTGTTCCCTTAACTAATGAAATGTAACCAAGGTTAGCAAGTAGTTGTAAACGAGAACAGTATAGGATGTGACGACAATATTGTCACCTTTATTAAGTCATTGTTGTGATTGTATACTAGGTTAATTGTATCAAAAAATCGTTTGCTGCCTGATACTGTTTTCATGTAAAACCTCGTGTGAACGTTGTTCGTAGTTATGATTTTATTTTATTATTGTATTATATATATATCGGTCACATATCGAGATCAAATCGTCTTGCAAATACGATCCTCCCCAGAAACGTGCAAGGCAGACGACGAAGAGGCGGGAGAACAACATAAAAGACTGGACTAATCTCCGACCAGAAGACGCACAGGCAAAGGCCGCTAACAGAGAACGGTGGCATGAGTTGTGAGGATGTCTTCATGTGTGCCCCAACGACCTCACCGGTTACGGGATGACCTGACCTAACCTAATATATACATACATAGGAGGTGTCTTGCAGAATAAATGCATCAAATCAATTGTTGTGTGCTTCTGAAGTAATGTTTTCAGTAGCAATGCGTTTCTGATAGTGAGACTAATAGCGCTATGCCGTGTATAAATACATGGACATATACGGTTCAGATGATAAGGTTAATGATATCAAAACATGGACAGACATGGTACAGACGATGAGGTTAATAGCTCCATGCCGTGTATAAATACATGGACAGGTACGACTCAGGACAGGAACTCTGGGCTCTCTCCTTTCCACACACTGGTTTAATTTTACTCTGTCCAACAATCACACTCTTGCACAACTTTCACACGCGCCTTCGGGGGGAGGCCCTTCCATTGCACTTTGGATGGGCTGGCTTCTGAGAGCTTACAAACCTAGCATAGGTACATACAGACGCACACATGCATCCAATCACTGTGTATGTGTCTTAATATCGCCCAATTGACTTCGGTCTGGAGTGGAATAGGCGCGCATCCGCCGGTAGAAACTAGTGAAGCAAACACGTAAAATAAAAATAAAAAACTCAGGACAGGTATGACTCAGAATAGGTACAATTCAGGACAGATACGACTCAGATACCGCGTTGGAACATAAGCAAGAACGAAATCAACGTTTCTATCAAAAGTCCTTCATCTGGGACAACGGACAATACACACGAACTAATAAATACCAGAGGAAGAGACGAGCACATTAAAAAGATATGTGAAGACATGACAAAATATTTGAAAACAAACTTTGCTATAGAATCTACGTGCACTGCTGGCCATTTTGAGAAGAAGTTGTATTATTACTTGCGTCATACATCACCTCGTGCAGTCGACTTTGACAACATGCTTGGAAGATGGGTCTATTATTTGCTGCATTCTGTTAATGAAATACTCGACCAAGTTTTTAACGCATGCTTTATCCAACTGCTTAGTGTTACCATAATGTACTCCCTCAGGACCCCCAGCAGAGTTCTTGCTGTTACTTAAAGCTTGTTCCAATTTCACCCCAGTTATGAGGACGATATAATACACATCTCCGATGGTCGTGCTAAGAACAACCTCCCGAAAATTGTGTCAGACGTTTCTAACACCTTTATCTGCCTGAGCTACATATCGCGTAGAACAGCGACTGGGCCTTGGGTGCACCACGGATAGTCCGAGGGGAAATATATGATTCATGCTGGACTTCTTTCTCTAAAGCCTAGAAACGCATTAGTCCATGCCAACGCCTACATGCGAATAGCCGCAGACAAGTCACACACTACACATAAACATTCCAGTTATCAAGAGTAAAAGAATCAGGAGAGGGATGGTATGGTTGACACAGACAAAGAGAACTATTGGTCAGGTGAATACAGTAAAGACCATAGACAAAGAAGAAAATTGATTCACACTCGAAAAACAATTGACACGCTATCACCGAGTCATAATCACTCTGGGGAGACAATGCCGAGACTGGTGCAACGGGAATGCGGACCTGGAGGTTAAAAACTAATTTGTGAAAATGTTCAGAATTCTGATGCTGTTATATACCAATCCAGACAGTGACTTCGGCTCAGAGGGGGCTATCTGGGGCCTTTTTAATGAGACCCTTAATTGTCTCTGACAATCAATCCTTGCTTAGTAAGGTGCAGAAGGGCTAGCAGTGCCATGAGTGGATATCAAAAGTTCAGGTCTCAACCTTTTGGGAACATTGGTAGATCTACTATCCTCTCCATGCTTGGGTTTGCGGACATGAAAGAGCTGACATCAGGGACACCCGCAGTTGAGACATTGGCAGTGATAGAGCTGACATTTAAAGTTGATCAACAACAACCTTTTCAATGAAGACACTGCAGTCGATGAATCAGCAATGCACAGATTGCATGTTTTTTACAAATACGAATGTATACTGCCAGCATGTTACAGGAACCATCAGCATGCACACGTTAGGCAATTTCCTGACAGGGACTGAGCCCTTATGGGTCTACCTGGGGTGCAATGACGTCGATTCTTAAAAGAACAGAACATAATCAAATATTTGAAAACATGATTTATCTTAACAGAACAGAACATTACCAAATACTTGATAACATACTATACAGCCCTTGCCGTGGACAAGATTGGAGACTTGAGTTGTTGAAGAACTTGCACTTCGACTGGAAGGAAAGCCACACTAAAAGGAAGGGGGTGTTTGTGGGTGGAGGGTTGCGCGCCGTACTATGAGTGTCCCCTTGGGCAGGACAAATACTGTCGGAAACGATAAGTTCTACCTGGTCATGTTCAAACAGGATTATACCCTCCAATAACATGAAATGGGAGGGGGGAGGGGGCTGAGAACGGGTGGTCGTCAGCTGCTCTAATGGAAAGACACGGTCTGTCCTTTATTTTTAGAAGAAAAGAAAAAGTAAATATTGCAGTGGTCAATCAGACCAACGAGGATTGGTCTGATGGCATGTTCCTGTAGTTAGCTACAACATATGAAAATAACGTCCCTTATTTGTACTAAAACACACACGCATACACACATGCCTACCTGTTCAGTTTATTACTTCTATAATTGTATGCTCTCTTATGTATGTGTGTGTGTGTGTGAGACAGAGAGAGAGAGAGAGAGAAAGAGAGAGAGAGAGAGAGAGAAGGGAGGCATAAGGAAAAAGAAAGGTTAAGGCAAAGAGTAACAAATAGCAACAACGTGGGGAAAAGAAATAGAAGACGACAGAGAATGAAAAGGCTGAACTTTTTAATATCATGGCATGGAAGACAGCACGATAGATAAGCAACTCGAGACAGTCAATTATGGACAACCATGATAGCATACAGAAGTCAGCGCGCCACATGGTGATGATGAAAATTATTCCAAACGCGCAGTACCATTTCTTGTAAAAAGTAGCCGTCATAAAATAGTAACAGCCAGACAACAATAAACACTTGAGCGTTAGACAGTTCATCTTCAAATTGTGCCATAAATCCACATCTTATATTTGACACCTGTTTATTAAAATTGGCCAGGCAATCAATTCAGATTGATGAAAACGTGAAGGCATACATCAGGGTAAACTGCTGTCAGCCACTGCATAAATTTACAGTCTAAACTAATCTCATCTGGCCAATTTAAGTCCAACGTGGCACACAGAAGGCAGAAATATGTGGTGTCAGCCGCAACAAAGGTAAATCTTATTAAAACCCAAATATCCACCTGGGCCAGGTAGGATCACGATTGCCCTTTTTTTTGCTTATATTATTCACTAGATGGCATTTGTACAGGGGCAGATTTATAGGAAGCGATGGGCAGTAACAACATATCACAAAAACAAGGAAGTGAGTATGTTTCAAGTACTGACTTTAAATGTATGATACTCGAAGAGTCTTCTGAACTTGTAATAATCTCAACACAAACGAAAAAATCATCTGACATTCTTTCAAAGCCGGAAACGTGCCATGTTACATATAGTAATTAATGTTGAATTCCCTTTGCGTACCAGTTAGTCATCACCAGGACACCACTACAGCAGGCAACTTTGCAGGAAGCCTATATCTTAGCAGTGACGGTTTCACAAGCATGATTTTACATGGTTAGGTATCAATGCTTATGCACAACCCTCTTGAGTTGCTCTAACAACAAGCTTGAAAAGTTGCAGTCTATTCTGGTGAGCCCTGGCATCACTTTGATAAACGCGTCAGCAACATTACACAAATGCATATCTTTGCTAACGCTTAATAAATGCTCCATGTACAGAGCACATGGACATATCTTTGCTAACACTTAATAAATACTCCATGCCACAGAGTATATGTATTAACTGCAGGACAAAAATGTTCTAAATTCTAAAAGTTTGTCAAGTGAGATTTACTTGAGAATAGGGGATTACAGCTTGACAGCTCATCGTATCAGATGGTAAGAAGGAATACAATAGCGCTGAGTTGTGGAAGAATACAAGACAACAAACAAATGCAACTGGAGTTTATGAAGAGATCAAGATAGATATATGATATTCAATAAAGAAACATTCTTATAATATAATGACATATGCACTGGATAAGACCCAGCCGAGAAGAGGTGAGCCTGGATGAAAAAATGGTGAAGAGCAGCCAAGGTTTAAAGTACAGAGTCGGAAAATGAAGCAAGTGTGTGTTGCTGGTAGAACCTTGTGTTCATATGAAATAATGAAATAGAAGAGGTAGCAATAAACAATACATAGCTTGAAATGAGTCCAGAACAGATTCATGTCTCGAAGCTGGGTTTATAGAAACCTGCCCAGAATGTAGTCCCTTATTCCCAGGTAATTCTAATTTGACAAGCTTTAAGAATTCGGTACATTTTCGCTAAGAAAGTTAATAAATACTTTGTATTTGTCTGGAAATAAAAATTCCAAGTACAGTAATGGATGCTGCTGTCCTACATGAAACATGAACGCTTTGTTTGATATCATTTGAGATATTTAGGCACAGTCTACGCAACGTCACATACCAGCACTGCATATGTATCCATTTCAAGTCAAAGCTAACAACTGTTACCTTGAACATTTACTTTCAACTCTAACAATTTATGCACACCAAAATTAGCCACTAGAATTCTCGCCAAGTACCGCTAAAGGCCTCCGAAAGCTTCCGCTGGGTCTTTACACTTTGTCAAATCTGGGTATGGAGTCAATCATGCAAGATGACTGTAACGACCTGTTCAGACAGGTCAGAACCCTTTCAATTATCCTCCCGTCCACGTTTCCCCTTCTTCCGGACTATCTGCTGTCAGAAATTCGCCATGCCGTTGAGTCAATAGCATTTGGAAAATTACCAAGGGTAGAAGGCGCCACTCGGGAGGTTATCCGGGCTTTCGGTATACCCCCTTACCAAGCCATAGCAGAATGTTTTACACGTTATCTTCATTCGGGTGGAACATCAACCGCTTGGCGCAACTCGATGAAAACACTATTGCACAAGAAGGGAGACAAAGATGACCTCGGTAACTTACAAGCTGTTTACGAAATGCATCCTTGTCAGAGTCCGCACCACTCTCGAGGAATCGCAACCAGTCGAACAAGCAGATTGTCGGCGTCCGTACAGCACAATGGACCACATTTCAACCTTCTGCCGCCTTATTGAAGCAGCCCGAGAGTTATAGACACCGTTTCATATTTAGAATCAGAGACTACATAGAAGCTTTTGATTCGGTAGAACAACATGTTTTCTGACATTCACTGTTGGAGCATGGTGTCGATCCTGGTTACATTATAATTCTTGCCAACAGTTAAACGAACTGCACTACCACATTTCGTCCCTTCCAACGTCCAATTATGGTACCAGTTTAGAAAGTGGTTAGAAAGGGGGAGCATATCTCACTGAACCTCTTCTCCGCATGTTTCGAATCAGTTATCAGCCGATGCAACTGGTCCACGTTTGGCATCCATATTGACGACAGCCGCCTAGATCACTTTCAATTTGCAGACGACATAGTGATCATCGCAGATTCAGCAACAGACGCCAGCCAAATGATGCAACTACTTCATGGGCAGGGAAGTGGGACTGGAGATGAATGTCTCGAAGACCAAAGTGTTGCGTAATCGTTTCACCTTATCAATGATTCAGTCTTCCCTAGCGAGGTTCGATTAGAGGATGTCAACGAGTACATCTATCTTGGGCGCCTTCTCAATATTGAAAATAACATGAAACCTGAAGTTGAGAAGACGTCGTGGCGTGGGCTGGGCAGCCTTCTCGTCGATTAGCACAGTTCAGGATAAGTTGCCAAGACCGGAACCTATGAGCCTCTCACTTCAATTCAATTGTGCTCCCAGCGATGTGGTAAGGTGCTGAGACATGGACAGTAACATAATCACTGGTGGACAGATTGAGAGTGACCCAAGACCTTTGAGAGACGTGTGGTCGAAATCACTCTCCGGAACCAACGTATGCAAAATATCCTCAAGTCTGACATACGACGAATGTACTTGGTGAATGGTGCGGTAATCTTTGCAGACAAGGCAAAATATAGATGGGCAAGTCACATGATGCAACGAAACAATGGTCGATGGAGCACGGTAACAGCAGTCTGGTATCCCTAATGCAAGATTAGACCGCCGGGAAGACCTTCAATGCGTTGGTCAAACTCTTTTGCTGAAACGCAACAACATCCGAGACTCCTCTGAAGGAGTGCTTACCCCGCACTGGACTTCCGATGTTTAAGACAGGATCCAAAGGAGACGAAGTTAGGATCCGAAGGAGACGAAGTTAAAACCCGCAGCTACATTGAGGAACTGTCATAAAGATCAAGATCTTATATTGAATTTGTTGAATTTGTTTTAATATTAAAACCATCGTCAATACTATCGTTATTGACAAAAAGACTGCAGTCAGTTTCCACTTGCAACATGCTCTGAGTGTTGCGGTGGTCTACGTGCGGTCTCTGTCACACCCAGTGCCCTTCCGGAAACCACTTGGACAGTCTCTCGACCTTCCGCCCAGTGCCACATATCCGGACTATATGTACGGCCCTGTTACATTTGTTATTGTTGAGATAAAACTAGATTTAGTTTTTATCGACGTTATGCGCCTTTTCAAACAGAGTCCCTTTGTATATACCATGGCACGGACATCATCCCAAAGTAGTTTGCTTGCAGGCTTACTTTTGACCAGCTTTCCGCGCAGTGGGTTCCATCTATCTGACCTGTGAGGTAGAAGCGTGTTCCCCACATCGATATGTGCTGATACACAAAGAGTTAATAGTTTCATAAGAATTTCTTAATCAATAAATGTGTTTTGTAAAATTCACTGTTCCGCTCCAAGTAAAGCATAGAGGCACACCTACAGCTGGTTCGTTACAGGAAGTCCGTATTCAAGTATTTGCAGTGGTTGATTAAAAATCAAGGGTTTTACATGATGAGTTTGATAGTTCCATGTGTAACATTTTCAGTCATCTTTTACATGCTTGGAAGGTCACAGTAATTCGAATTTTTCGGACCTTGGTAAAACTCGGGTGATAGTTAAATTCGGGTGTTTAAGTGGATATGTTTAAATGGGAAGTCGAGATGAGTTTATTAAGTTAATATGTTTTGCTGGATGGTTAAGCTGAGTTATTAAGTGGATGTCCTTTAATGGGAATTTCAGTTATTAAGTGGATATGTTTTAACGAGAGGCTGAGTTATTAAGTTGATATGTTTTAACGAGAGGTTTTAGTTGAGTTATTGGGCGAATATGTTTGAATAGGATGTTGAGTTATTAACTGGATATGTTTGATTGAGAGTTTGATTTATTAAGTGGTTATGTTTTAATGGGAGGTTAAGTTGTTAAGTGGATATGTTTTAATGTGAGTTAGTTATTAAGTGAATGTGTTTTAATTGTAGGTTGATTTATTACGTAATGTTTTAATGTGAGGTTGAGTTGTTAAGTGGGTATGTTTTGATGGGGTGTTATGTGGATATGTTTTAATGGGAAGCTGAATTAAACATTTTAAAAATGTTTTAATGGATTGTTGAGTTATTCAGCGGATATGTTTTATGGAAGGTTGAATTGAGTTAGGTGGATATTTTTTTAATGTGGCACCAAGTGTTGTACCTTGTACAGAGGAACAATCTGTCATACTTTTCTGCGATAAAAAAAAATGGTAATGTTTAGGTCGTTGTGAAGAAAATAGAGATATAATCCATCTTAGCTGCGTGCAAAGAAAAAGATAATTCTAGTGAACAATTGAACACCAGTGACAAATTTGCCTTTTCATTTTGCTACCAAATTAAGTTTTCATCAACATTTTGGCGTTTCTCTTCTCATCAATTCATCAAAGTTCTCTAAATTCACAACAGAAACAGATTAATATGTGTATTTCAACGATATCATTTTATATGTGGATACAGTAATATTTAAATTAATAACATATATTAACTTATTAAATTACAATAAATATCAATACGGACAAAGGTTATTGAGAGGTGTAAAAGTCTTGAACAGTCTATCTTGCAATTGAAGACGTAGCTACAACAAAACAATGTTGGGTTCGAAAACATTGTTAGCGGGCAGGATTAAGCCCACAATTGAACGCCCGGTTATTCAATTAGTGTTTTACCCGTATCTTTTCCCGCACGAAAGATGGTACTGACTGGTCCACGAGAACGCTTTAATAAGGCTTATTCACCATAAATATTTATACAGCCCAGACAGAGGCACGAACTGCAGGATCCAAACGCGTTCGATCTGTGAAAGACAGTGTCGTGTCTCGCTAAAATAAATGGCAAAAATCTGAAATCGGTCCCCTTGCAATGTTAGGCGAGCTTTTTTAAACTTCAGAAACTCTTAAAGATGTGTGTTCAGATGTTAAGAACCAAAAATGGTCCCCTAGATTCTAAGATAGTTTACGGTTCACTGGATTTTAGGTGTCTTCCCAAATGCATTTATACGAACAAATCTGTGTGAGTATATATATATATATGAATAAAAAGTTGACCGAAAATTGACTTTATTGCACTGGGGTCCCCTCTCCTCTCCGTATGTGCTCAGTCCATTCCATTCCTGAAATGCTGAATACAGAGCAGGAACTCCGTTGCTCCCACGTGGCAATCTGGTAAAAAAAAAAAAAAGGAAAAAAACCTCAACTCCACAACACTACCAGCCACTGATAACTGAGCCGGCTGTTCCCGAATGTACAGTTGATCTCGCGTCTAGTTTGCTAATTGTCATATATATATAAATATATATGACCTGTTCTGTATATTCCTCAACAGTGGTTTCTTCCCCTTCCTTCTTCTCTAACAACGTGTGCTATGTCAAATTGGTGCTTACGAAGTGATTGTCGTAAAGACGTTTTGTTTTATGCTTAGCAGAATAGACTTTCAACACTGTTACTACAACATGCGGTGGATCCTTTTGAGAATTGATACGCTTTCAGGACGAAACTCATTATCCCGCTGGCTCTTCTGATTCCATACAAATGCGTTCTGCCAACTGCGTCAACATTTCTAACCTTTGATCGCTCGTACGGGTGTTGTAAGTTGACTGCAATAGAAGACACTTCGCTTGTAAAATAGAGAAGGTATTTCACACTAGGCCTCCCAGTTTTAGATGCTTCTCCAGCAGGCATGCACCTGGACTTTTCAGGTGTGTCTTTGGACCTCCATAAAAACCAGCTTTCTTACTCTAAATATTTGTCTTCTTCGACATATTGAAACCTTATGTTATGTTTTGCTCGCCTCGTTCTTTCAAACTTTTTTCAATTGACCTTGACTTTTATCTCTCTACATGTATTTCAGATATGTTTCTGCACTTATTTGCATGAATAACACTTGTTTGAAATGGTTACTTAATAATATTTCTCGTGGAAATGGTCTTTTGTGTTGTGGGTAAGTTATGTAGTTTGAAAGCATTTCTCTCTCAGAGAAGAGACGGATTCCTGACTGTTGCTGTAACCTCCAATTTGTTCAGCCGTACAATATGGCACCTGCTTCTACTTCTTCCTCCTCTTTTTCTTCTTCTTCTTAATATTTTTCTTCTTCTTGTATTTCTTGATTGACGTATAAACCGCCAGACTAATTCCTCTTTATCCCGCTAGGGCTCTGAGTTTAGTGCTAAGCCATTTGACCAGTCTGGCTTCCCATACGGGGGGCAGTCCTATAAAGCATTCTTGGCAGTGTGCTTGCTCAGTCCACGTGTGCACAGTGTTGAAGCAGACAACAGAAGCCTGTACACCTAAACATTTCGATTCTGGACCAGAAGGTACACACAGTTTCCCAGTTTATATTGTTAAATACCAACTTCAGTTGAGTTACGGAAGACAGAGCAGCACTGAAGGGCATGTGCCACTTCACACTATAAAGCAGAACATCTCACATAATGAAGCTCCAACACTCCATGACTCTAGGCGACATCTGCTATAAGGCAACATTAGCATGGTTATTTTGTGACATGTTTTAACTTGGATTGGAAAGAAGCGGGAGTGATCCCCTTATTCAATAAGGGCAAAAAGGCAGATCCAGCAAACTATAGACCTGTGAGCTTAACGAGCATAGTCTGTAAATTGTTAGAGTCAATAATCAAAGAAAACATTGTAATGCATTTAGACAAATTTAATCTAATTAGAAATAGTGAGCATGGGTTTACCAGAGGGAGATCATGCTTAACAAATCTATTAGAATTCATGGAGGAGGTTACCAAAATGTTAGATAAAGGGGAGCCAGTGGATGTTATTTATCTGGATTTTGCAAAGGCCTTTGATAGAGTACCTCATCAAAGATTATTTCGAAAATTAAAATCACATGGAATAGGTGGGGAAGTTGCCAAATGGATTGAAAATTGGTTAACGGGAAGAAGGCAAAGGGTGGTTATAAATAAGGAGTACTCTGAGTGGTGTGAAGTGAAAAGTGGAGTGCCACAGGGCTCGGTTGTGGGACCAATTTTATTCTTGATATATATAAATGATTTGGACATAGGTATGGGATCTATTATTGCATAATTTGCTGATGACACGAACCTATGCAGTAGTGTCTCATCTAAAGCAGAAGTGGATATATTGAGGTCGGATTTAGATAAAATTCGAGAATGGTCTGTAATCTGGCAAATGGAGTTTAATGTAGATAAATGTACAGTCATCCACATGGGTAGATGCAACATGGAACATAATTACAGAATGGGAGAGAACAATATTAGAAAGATAGATAAAGAAAGGTACTTAGGGGTTATAATAGATCATACATGTAAGGTGAGGGAGCAAGTTCAGGTAGCAGTAAAAAAGGCAAATGCAATGTTAGGGATGATAAAAAGAAATATTAAACATAGGATCAAGGAAGTGATAGTCAAACTGTATAAAGCATTAGTTAAACCTAGATTGGAGTACTGTGTACAGGTGTGGCGTCCTTATCAGAGAGGGGATATAGACATGCTGGAGAGAATACAAAAAAGAGCGACAAAGCTGATAGTGGGATTCCAGAATTACAGTTATGAAGAAAGATTAAAAAGAACTGGCCTTCAGTGTCTAGAAGAGAGAAGAATTCGTGGTGACTTAATACAGGTGTATAAGATGATCAGAGGAATGGATAAAGTGGACTATAACAAGTTTTTTAAAGTACAACCACCAACAAGGACAAGAGGGCACAGCTACAAGTTGACTAAGGAGAGGTCCAGATTAGATATTAGGAACTATTTCTTTAGCCAGAGAGTAGTGAATGCTTGGAATGCATTGCCAAGTGAGGTGGTGGAGGCTGGGACGGTCAGTGCATTTAAGAACAGATTGGATGCGTACAGCTTCTAGAGGAAGGTGATGTAAATGGAACTGGTTGTATACAGACTCTGCAGAGTCTTCTAAACCAGTATAAAGACGTTAAGTTAAGTTAACTTGACTGCAACATACCAAGACAGTATTGAAAAACGTGCTAGCACAGCAGTTTTCTACGAATAATCAAATAAACATAGACAATCGACCATTATGTCGGGAACAGTAAGGTAAAGTAAACAAAATATCTCACAGCACACACTGCTGTCGGAGATGGTGTTAATCGACTTCATTGTACTAGGTATCGCGTCTCATGAAGTGGGGTGAGCAGCTCCCTTTTTCACTGCCTTTCCTTCACAAACAGTAAATCGGTACCAATTTACAGCGGTGTGGATTGGAGCGTGACGATACCGGGGGTCAAACCAGGTATCATTGCCGTGAAAAATGAGTGCTGACCACTATGCTACTCAAGAAACGGTAACATCAAACAAAAATGATTCTACAGGGCCATGACCACGTGAGCAGGTAGGTCAATCTCTGCCAAGCCCACTCTTTAAGAAAAGAAGAAAAGAAAGCACACTATTTCACGAAAGAAGCGACGGCAGTAAAGTGGTAACAACCATTTCAAGACAGAAAAACAGGCTGATGTTTAACGAGATAGAAAGATTGGCACTAAAACACTCAAACGAGAACATTTTAAGAAGCGGTAAATGTCCAGGAGTCCAAAAAGGGATGTGAAGGTATTAAAAAGACGTTAAACATTGGGGTCTAAACCATTGAATAAATGCTATCGCCTGTACGTGACGGGGGGAAATCCATAGTTCTAATAAATTTCACATATCAATGAATTAGTGGCTGGGGATAGTTGGAGTATTATTAGGTAATGATGATACAAGGCATGCTATTGTTACCAAGGCCATCGATAGATGAATACATGGGGTACATTGTACCCAGTCCAGGCCTGGAGTTCGAACGGGGGTCCGGTAGATACAGTAATAACTGTAAAATATGACACATTATTTCACGACCACCGCTACCCCCACCGCCGATGCCGCCACCGCTACCACCACCACTACTACTACTACTACTACTACTACTACCGACTTCTACTACTACTACCACTAACTACTATTTACTATTGCGAATTTGACCACTATTAAAACTAGTCTACTACCATTACTTCCACTAATGTGTTAGAGCAATGCCTCTTACGTAAACAAATATTGGTTGAAAGTTCACATCCTTCTATGTTGTGGAAAGAAGACTTCTCCAAGATAAGTATATTAACTCAGCAATTACGCAAGAATTCAATCATTTAGACCAGGGCACTTCAACCTTGTTATACCTGGCGCACACTTTTCTAACTTTCATGAAGGCGAATTGTCCTGACCGCCCACTGAAGTCTGAATTTAAGACAATTTCCCGATCTCCCACGCAGTCTGAATACTTTTGATGTTTCTGTTTCTTCTTTTTCTTCTTCTTCTTCTGCGTTCGTTCTCAAGCTCCCACTACCAAGCCCTGAACAGTGCTTTGCAAGTAAAGTAACTGGATGTAGTCCAGATAACAAAATGCGTTGTGTCGCTAGTTTACAGCTTGACTGCGATATTTGCACATTTCGGTCAGACACATCCGTCTTCGGCAGATGATGTTTCTAATACATCATCATCATCATCATATGGCATGTCCTTTGCAGAGTTCCGCTCTCATTATAGCCAGACTGAAAGTAACTCGATCTCTTTCCAAATCCTCAGTCTGCTCCAGAGGCGTGCCCATTCATTTCTGGACATCTTGGCGCCATCGCCTTCTTAGTCTGTCTTTTCATTTCTTGCTCGACACCATACATTCCATTGCCTTTCTCACAAGAGCGTTGCGTCTTTTCATATGGCCAAAGTATTTCAATTTTCTGTTGATGGTGGAATTTATGAACCAGTTCTACTCTATGCCCAACTCTTGTCTAATGTCTGCATTCGTCTTTTTTTTCCGTCCATGACATTATGAGAACCTTTCTAAATCTATTTTGACTCAATTCTCTTCCTTGAGGTTTGGGTATCTGCCCAATATTTCACAGCAGACTGCTGCCACGTGAAAAGCACAGGTTCTAACAATTTTCGCTGTTGCTAGTTTGCTGCTATTTTGTCATAGTTTCCTCAGGTTGTGAAGCCTTTGCATTGCCATACTAATAAAAATAATAATAACTATTTTAAATACAGAATGTATATATTCAGCTACCGCCCACCTGAAAGATAAACTCGTCCACTAGTGGGCGTTAGCACCCAGGTTCAAGAACATTGATGTAGACCCTTGATGAATAAATTAGCACTCACACAGCAAAATTAGTGAGGCTAGCTGAAAGTACATGGAGAGATTAGAGGTCTGTTAATTTCCTTAATACAAGCACACGTGAACAAGATGTACGCGAGTTAAGCCACATGTCACTACAAAAACAAATATAACATGCGGATTGATTGGCAGACCTCAAGAATGGGATTCAGAACGGAAGGAAAGAAAGGAGATCAATAATCAATGAGAATGAGCCGACCTATATACAGAGGAGAACGAGCTTACAGAGAAAGGAGGAATGTCAAAAATGGAACAACAGATTGGTCGAACACTCAGACATTTTTGCAGCCGGCTTTTAAAATTTTAAATCATCTCTCAAATATGTATTCTCACAAATTACTAGCCAGAAAAAAATTAAGGAAAAAATAATTAGAATGCAAAAAGTGACCAAATAACACCATTTCAATTTGAACGACAATTAGATAACTCATTCCCAAACAAAGAGCAGTTTTTTGTCTTCTTATTCTTCGTTCGTTCTCAATCTCCGGCTACCAAGTCCCCAAAAAAGACTTGGCAAGTAGCAGGATGTTGTCAAGCGAATGGAATGCATTGTATCGTAGTTTACAGCTTGACTGCAATATTTGTATTTTTCGGTCCGACACATCCGACTTCAGTTGGTATTTTTTTAGGTACTGTGTGACCCTTCCATCTTCGATCCTTTCTTCTTAGCCAGTCTGCCATGTTGCAGTCTGTTATCCATCATTACTACGTGGAGATGTAGAATGGTCCTGGCAGTTGTGGGTCGCTGGTTCTGGCGCTAGCAGTCAGCTTTTGGTCGCTGCAGCTATGTAGTTATATATCTACCAGTCATATGTGATTCTTGTGCTCTTGCACGGCTACGAGACATTGACCCTGCTTAAATATAACATATCAAGACACGAGGTCTCCTACATGTGAAATCAGAGATGTGTCCCGGAATCCGGGAATCAAACGTCACTTGATCTAATCTGGTAATTTGGGATGGTAAACCAAGCTCACAACTCATAGGCTACATGCTACCCCCAATAGGAGAAGAAAAACGCTTACATACACTAACGAACGTGTGCAATCACCAACCAGAAATATATCAAATCTCGATTTCTCTGAACAAGTATAGCAAACCTGCCAGTCATGGCCAGATGTACAAAAAGCAATTTAAATTGAGAAATGTTGCTTAGTATTGAACACTCGGTACCTTATAAGTGGTAGTCATCACATCTGAACGACCAAGCAGGAAGAAATAATTGTTACTTTCAGTCACCTGGACATAACATGTACCAGATGGTTGAGTAGCTGACAGGAATAGATAATGGTTTCGGTGTTGAATGAGATATGCCAAGACGAGATTAGCACAGGCGATCTGCTATAGTGCGTTCAGAAATACGTGCTAATGGAATGTTTACATTATCTTAATAATTCAACCTCACTGCTATTTTAATTACAACAGAACTAGGATTGGAATTTATGGTTGTCTTTGCACACGTTTTTTGACATTTTAACACCATTTTAAATCTTTCCTTTGTCATAATAAACACTGGTTTCTTGCTATACCTCCTGGGCTTTGCCCACGTGTATAAACTTATTGGAGGTTGTTGAACGAATATGTTACAGATAGCTCAATGGGTTTCTTTATAAAAGATCAGCCTATCTCTTCGGTCGTTGCCAGTTGAAATTGCCTTGCTTTATTCTTGTATTTTTTTGGTCCTATTTTAAAAATTCACAGAAGATCTGTAGACGTTATTGACTGTTAAGGCTTGTCCTCATAATATTCTTCTATTTTCACATCACCGTGTTCTTGGTTTTGTAGAATGGAACTTTCGAATTGTTTAGCCCTCAACTTAACGGCATCATTTTTTTTTTTTTGCGTTCGCCTTATTTATCTATTCCCCAAGGCGTGTGTGCGTTACACTGTGGTTTTTATTTTGCGCCTGTCGGCCCAGTGCATCCGACTTCAGCATGCATTTTATGTAAGGGTCTGCTTCCTCCTGCATTTTCTAAGGGTTTGCTTCCCCGGGGTAACGGCCGGTGCTGTGATGGGGATCGAACCCAGCACCTTCTGGTTGTGAGCCGTGCCACTTAACCACTAGGCCACGCCGTCCGCTAACGGCATCATTCGATCATTGTTAGCCCCCATTAATCGCCCACACATTTTGTTCGACTTATTTTCGTATCAATATTCCTATCATTCTCTCATGAATTACTTCTCCTGAATGAATACACGCACACTGTTCTTTCTTCGTGTATCCTGCATCTGAGAGTATTTTCTATGCCACACCCAATACATCAAGATTCACATCACTGGCCTCTGAGAATAAACTGTCTCGACATTACACGTTCCAATTGTTATTCTCATTCTTCCGGTTTTTATGTGGTTTTTTTCTTAGAATGACTAAAACACGAGACACCACAAGTAGACAAGTTAATATAGTGCTAGAAACAAGACACGAGTAGATAGAGTAACAGTGCTAGAAACAAGACACGAGTAGATAGAGTAACAGTGCTAGACACAAGACACGAGTAGATAGAGTAACAGTGCTAGAAACAAGACACGAGTAGATAGAGTAACAGTGCTAGACACAAGACACGAGTAGATAGAGTAACAGTGCTAGAAACAAGACACGAGTAGATAGAGTAACAGTGCTAGAAACAAGACACGAGTAGATAGAGTAACAGTGCTAGACACAAGACACGAGTAGATAGAGTAACAGTGCTAGAAACAAGACACGAGTAGATAGAGTAACTGTGCTAGAAACAAGACACGGGTAGATAGAGTAACAGTGCTAGACACAAGACACGAGTAGATAGAGTAACAGTGCTAGAAACAAGACACGAGTAGATAGAGCAACAGTGCTAGAAACAAGACACGAGTAGATATAGTAACAGTGCTAGAAACAAGACACGAGTAGAAAGAGTAACAGTGCTAGAAACAAGACACGAGTAGATAGAGTAACAGTGCTAGAAACAAGACACGAGTAGATAGAGAAACAGTGCTAGAAACAAGACACGAGTAGATAGAGTAACAGTGCTAGAAACAAGACACGAGTAGATAGAGTAACAGTGCTAGAAACAAGACACGAGTATATAGAGTAACAGTGTTAGAAACAAGACACGAGTAGATAGAGTAACAGTGCTAGAAATAAGACACGAGTAGATAGAGTAACAGTGCTAGAAACAAGACACGAGTAGATAGAGTAACAGTGCTAGAAACAAGACACGAGTAGATAGAGTAACAGTGCTAGAAACAAGACACGAGTAGAAAGAGTAACAGTGCTAGAAACAAGACACGAGTAGATAGAGTAACAGTGCTAGAAACAAGACACGAGTAGATAGAGTAACAGTGCTAGACACAAGACACGAGTAGATAGAGTAACAGTGCTAGACACAAGACACGAGTAGATAGAGTAACAGTGCTAGAAACAAGACACGAGTAGATAGAGTAACAGTGCTAGAAACAAGACACGAGTAGATAGAGTAACAGTGCTAGAAACAAGACACGAGTAGATAGAGTAACAGTGCTAGACACAAGACACTAGTTGATATAGTAACAGTGCTAGACACAAGACACTAGTAGATAGGTTAACATTGTGCCAGGCACAAGATACCACAAATAGATAAGTTAACACGGCGCCAGACTAAGACATGACTAGATAGGATAACAAGGTGCCAGACCCAGGATACAAGTAGATAGCTTGACATGGTGTCAGACACAAGACACCAATAGATAGCATAACACGGTGTTAGAAACAAGACACCACAAGTAGATAGGTTGACACGGTGTCAGACACAAGACACCACAAGTAGATAGGTTGACACGGTGTCAGACACAAGACACCACAAGTAGATAGGTTGACACGGTGTCAGACACAAGACACCAATAGATAGGATAACAACGTACCAGACCCAGGACACAAGTAGATAGGTTGACACGGTGTCAGACACAAGACACCAATAGATAGGATAACACGGTGTCAGAAATCAGACACCACAAGTAGATAGGTTGACACGGTGTCAGACACAAGACACTAGTAGATAGGTTAACACGGTGTCAGAAACAAGACACCACAAGTAGATAGGTTAACACGGTGTCAGACATACGAGCAAAGTGTACCAAACTGACACGGGACAGAGACAGTTGAAGATCAATTACCGTCAACTTCCATTGCGGATGCAGCACTTGATGGTGATGATGATGAGACACATAACACAAGTATGTATGTTATCACAGTGTCAGACAAAAGACACGAGTAAACAGAGTGTTCAGGTGGCAGGCAGGAGACACAAGTAGATATAATGCCCCAGTGTCAGACAGAAGACACAAGTAGGTAGGTTCTCCCAGAATAAGATAAAGGACACAAGTAGGTAGGTTGTCCCAGAGTAAGATAGAGGACACAAGTAGGTAGGTTGTCCCAGAGTAAGACAGAGGACACAAGTAGGTAGGTTGTCCTAGAGTACGACAGAGGACACAAGTAGGTAGGTTGTCTCAGAGTAAGACAGAGGAAACAAGTAGGTAGGTTGTCCCAGAGTAAGATAGAGGACACAAGTAGGTAGGTTGTCCCAGAGTAAGACAGAGGACACAAGTAGATAGGTTGTCCCAGAGTAAGACAGAGGACACAAGTAGGTAGGTTGTCCCAGAGTAAGATAGAGGAAACAAGTAGGTAGGTTGTTCCAGAGTAAGACAGAAGACACAAGTAGGTAGGTTGTCCCAGAGTAAGACAGAGGACACAAGTAGGTAGGTTGTCCCAGTGTCGGACAGAGGACACAAGTAGGTAGGTTGTCCCAGAGTAAGACAGAGGACACAAGTAGGTAGGTTGTCCCAGAGTAAGACAGAGGAAACAAGTAGGTAGGTTGTCCCAGAGTAAGACAGAGGACACAAGTAGGTAGGTTGTCCCAGAGTAAGACAGAGGAAACAAGTAGGTAGGTTGTCCCAGAGTAAGACAGAGGAAACAAGTAGGTAGGTTGTCCCAGAGTAAGACAGAGGAAATAAGTAGGTAGGTTGTCCCAGCGTAAGACAGAGGACACAAGTAGGTAGGTTGTCCCAGAGTAAGACAGAGGAAACAAGTAGGTAGGTTGTCCCAGAGTAAGACAGAGGATACAAGTAGGTTGGTTGTCCCAGAGTAAGACAGAGGATACAAGTAGGTAGGTTTCCACGCTTCGAGACATGATCAGAAAAAGATCGCATTATGAGACATGACTTTGTCAATGGTAAAACACACATAAGGCGGACACTGAGCTTAATTGAGGTCTGTTTTCGCATTTTGGTATTGTACTTGTTTTCCATCATTACCCCAGTGATTCGTGTTTTTTTTCGTGTTATCAACTAACGTTTAATAATACAAAGTTATAGTAGCGAAGAACAAATTCCAGTTTTATCAACATCTTCTTCCTCTGTGGATCTCAAGGAAATTGATTTAACATTTTTAGATTTCTCACCATATATTGGGGATTTCTAACACTATCTTTTGGACACATGTCTACTCCACACTGTGCGTAAGTTAGACATGTGTTATTTGGGATAACTATAACTTCATGAGCTAGAGAGTCTTGTACCGTAGAACATTAAAAAAACAAGTCTTATACCCATAACTATGTGACGGTATTCGAAGACTCGAAGACAAAGCTCAATCGTTTTTATACTTGACAGTAATCGAAGAAAAAAACCAGCAAACTTTTACATACTTTACAGGGATCAAAGATAGAACTCAGCTGTATTTCCCTTTAAAATTTAAAAGCCTAAAAAAAATCTACTTTTGGGGATCACAGCGTAGGGAGTTCATTTTAGTGAGCAGAGGTAAATGGTTACTTTCCTCGCTACTTTGCCTTCCATAGCAGTACTCCAGTTTATGATTTACTGATGGGCCATCTGGAGCGTAATGGTAGTGGGAGTTGAGCCATGAAAAACGAGTGCTTTACCATTAAACTAATCAGATTCTCTGACTCGGGTATCTAACTAAAACAAAACCAAGAGTAAGCGAGTCCTGACGATTCACAAAAGAAAAAGCGTTGTCGTTACAGAAGCTTGAAAAGTTATTGGCGACAAAACCCATTCATGCTTAATAACAATTTTTCATCTAATCAACGGCAACTGTATCCCAACATGGTGCCTTTTCTAATTGAAACTGTGGTTAACGAATCTAACTGAAGTCATAGTCACGCACTAGTATTGACTGCGCGTGATCCACCACAGAGACGGCATTACGGTGAATAATCTAAAAGAATGTACATAAATGAAGTGTGATGGTTTGGGGGAAGTTTCTGAAATTTCCGAAAAATATTTCAGTCATGACGCAAAACAAATATTATTAACAAAAACAAATTCGTGGGGGGGGGGGGGGGGGGGGCGCGGGGGGGGGCGTTGTCAGTCCACCGTGTAATGACGACGAGCTATCATAGTATAGTTTCTAGCATAATATAGTTTTTAGTATAATATAGTGTCTAGCATAGTAAAGTTTCTAGCATAATATACGAGTGGCGTTCAGAAAGTAATGCACCACATAGTTTTTTCTCAGTTAATAATGAAAATAGAAACATTATATTTTGCACACTTCAAATATGGCATGTGTCGATTGTGTGTACCAGATTGCACAACACTAGGCCAAAAATACGACTGCACTAAACCGTTGAAATGGAGCATGTTAGCTAGCAGCTTGCGTTATAAGCAGCGAATTGAGATATAATTTCTTGTTGCAGAGAATGAATCGGTTGTGAACATTCACAAGCGTCTATGTGATGTGCACGGAAGTTTTGTAGCCGACAGAAGTACAGTTAGTCGCTGGGTTCAGATAATCAAAGAGAAATAAAGGGTAGATACTGATATTCTTGGTGACGTTCTGTCACAGCCACTAACGCAGAAATGTTGAAATGTGCTGAGGGCATTATTCTTACCGATAGGCGGATCACTACTCAACAACTGACCTTACAGCTGTCAATCGGCATTGGTAGTGCAAATGCAGTTAACAAAACTCTAAGATTTTCTAAGGTTTGTGCAAGATGGGTTCCTCGAAGTTTCACAAATGACCACCGATTGCAAAGGAAAACAATGTATTCTGAATTGTTGGAGCGTTTCAACGCTGATGGAGAGAACATTTTTGTCTAATATTATTACAGGTGACGAACCCTGGGCATATCACTTTAAACCTGAGACAAAAAAATTGTCCATGGAGTGCCTTTATCCCCAATCGCCACGAAGAAACAAATTCAAGACAACTCATTCAGCTGGAAAGGTCATGACCATTGTCTTTTGGGACATTGAAGGTGCGATTCTTGTGGATGTGATGCCAAGAGGAAAGACAATCAATTCGCAAGCTTGCATTAGGACATTGAAAAAAACGAAATCGATGTTTCCGCAGAGTTCAGCCGCACAAGAATACAACATACCTGCTTCTCCTTCAAGACAATGCGTGCCCTCACGTAAGTCTGGCAACACAAAAATACAACAGACCTGCTTCTCTTTCACGACAATGCGCGCCCTCACGTAAGTCTGGCAACACAAGAATCCAGCAGACCTGCTTCTTCTTCACGACAATGCGCGCCCTCACAAAGCTGACGAAGCTGCGGGGATTATGTTGAATAATACAGATGTTTACATGGCATATCCATGTATACTGTGTAGAAATATCATGCCTTTTAAATAAACAGCTCCTGAGATAAACGATGTGGTGTATTGTTTTCTAAACGCCCCTCGAAGTTTCTAGTAGTTTACCCGTCTCCCTTTCACCAGCCCCGGAGTGGGAAGTAGGGCAACATGAACCTAGACCAACCAGCACTATTAGCTAGAACTATCAAGAGCTAATTGCTCAGGAAAGATGATTAATAAGAAGATAACGAACGACAGTAAACAAGTGATTTAATAATCAGCGCGGGGTATCGAGCCACAGATCTTAAGGTGACGCCAATGCCTTGTCACAAGAGAGAGAGAGAGAGAGCGAGAGAGAGAGAGAGAGAGAGAGAGAGAGAGTGTGATTAATTACGGGATTCAGCCAGTTGAGCACCCAAACAAAAAATATCACAACTGACCAATACTCCGCCATTCCATTCGTTACTAGCCATTGTGGAAAATAGACAGTTTATTTCATACGTGCATGTAAGATTCGACCAGTTTGTTGGGCACTATTTTGTATCTTGTGGGTGGAGTGTGTAAGAAAAGGAAAAAGGGGGGAGGGAATCTGGATCCCTTAACTCGCCCCCCTTTCACTCTCTTTCTCTCTCTCTCTCTCTCTCTTTCTCTCTCCCTCCTATGGCAAGGCGCTACGGCCATCTAGGGGTTCGTGGTTTGTGTCCAGGCTGCATATAACTTCACTTTATTTTCTGTAACTCGTTCTGCATTTTCTTCGAGGGGAGAAGACATTTGTGCCGTGGTCGTTGTAACTAACAAACATACGTTGCTTTCAATTCACTGTCTCGAAATTTCTTCCATTTGTCATTCTGACCACATTTCTTAATTTGAAAGTGCAACTGTTCATTGCTTGTCTATCTGTGACACAACCGTCAAGACCTACATGTTCTATGCTTAATGATATGAATGTTACATATCAGTGGAGTATATAAACATGTCTTGATCGAACTCAGCTTATATGAAATAGTCGCAAGCTATGAATGGCGAAAGCCAAAAACGATGCCTATTACCAGTTGAACAGAAAAGAGCAGGTCGTGGTCTTCAGACTTCGCACTGGCCACAATAGACTGAGGTACCACCTATTCAACAAATTAAAGATAGGTGGTACCGACGAATGCCCGTGCGGTACTGGTAAAATGACCGCTGAACATCTGCTGCAGAACTGCCCGACATACGAGGATCAGAGAGAGCAGATGTGGCCATCACCAGTGGAACTGCAAGACAAGCTCTATGGCAGTGTCGACAGCCTCAGGATGACCGCCGGTTTTTTCGAAAAAATAATGGTTACTGTCTGACTGCGTACGAAGAAGAAGAAGAAGAATGGCGAAAGGTTTGACCAGTTAGGACACCTTATTGAGGGTGTCCGCCTGACTGAATTCCTTAACTGGTCTCTCATTATTGGCAAGTCTGTCGTTCCCTGTCGGTTATTCAATGTACAAAACAATACTCGTCTTTCTGGTCTCTGGTACGGAACAAACATACCTTGTTTAGGCTTCATTGTAGAATAACAGCTTAAGTATGGTTAGGCACTGATATTCTTTCTATGCTGCCTTGGATTCACCAACTGAAGCTTATGTTACAGCGAGGGTACTGGGACGCGTCTCTGTTTGTTTAACCGTTTGCTGTACACGTCACAATAAATCAGATTTCGGAGTGAGTTGTCGTTGTCTCGAATTCCCACAATAAGTGGGATTACTCATATGTGCGCCCTGAAAAGGACCTCAAGTGGCTGGTTGCAGTAGCTTTCCTCACATCCCGAGCGTGCTGATAAAGGTGGACCGTGGTTCTTCAGGTGGTTGTGCTATACTTGGCTTTATCTGTATGTCGCCCACTACTGTGGGGATCACATCGATCCCTCACCCCGTTAGCCAGGCTGCCATGAAAACAGCCCGTTTCTAAGGAGGGCTACGAGGAAGCCGAGGTGAGGGTCTTGGCAAGTATAATTTGCCTGACCCTGACTAACATGTCTGATCAGTATATTTTGCCTGACCATACGTTAGTTCCTCCCATTTCGGAGTGAGAAAATACTTTTAAGCAATGCATTTAAAATGTTTGAATTATGACATAATCTCCACTATGGATACTCAACATCCTCACATGGAAGAGAAACAAGAATAGATTAGTATATGATACAAGATGTTGTTGAAATCCATGATAGCCTTTCCCTTTGAGGATGGCGCATGATGTCTTTCCAGACTCGTTTAGTTCGTGTGTAGTCTCAACTGAAATAACATCACCTGTGCTCATGAAAAATTATCTGCTGTAAAAAGAAACTATGCAAGCCATCGTTCTACAAAAACGTGTATAGGATTACAATGTGAGTGCTTGGGTGGGTGTTAATGTGTGTTTGCATTTGCTAAATTAAACATATCTTCATGATCTGTAAATGGCTTGGCGATAATATTATTCATGTTTTTTATTTCATCCTCATGTATTTTTCAATATTATATTTGTTGTAATGTATTTTTATGGGTATATGTATTTAAGAATAACGCGTGGTCGAATTGTAAGAGCACAGGTCTCGTATTCAGAAAACTCGGGTTTAAACCCATTTAGGACAGGTGTTGTTTTTCTATGAGTAGAAAATAAAAACCTGGCTTGCACATTACACGGCGACTGTCAGGATAAGAGGCATTGAAGTCTCCGTCTTTTAAGTCCACCGTATGGGATACATCAGGAATAGAAACAACAGCAAAAAATAAATATCTAAATCATGCATTCATTTAGACAAAAACCACTATTGTTATATATTGTTGTTGTGGTTGTCCATCGTTTCTGAAAAGGACCACATTGTCATCTGCCAATCCTGAAGTGGGTTCGGAAGTGGCTGATCAAACCAACCCGAGCCCAAAAGCGTCTGTCACACTGAGAGCAGAGGAACATTGTCTGACCGTCAGGCCGAGTCAACTCGACTCTTGCCTTTCGTGTCACCCGTATCCGTGCAGCTTCCTTGGTTCTTGTCTGGTCCATATGCGCCATGACAGCAGAGACTTTGCTACACCAGACAGAACGACCAGCAGAAATATTCTCCCAATTATCAGGGTCAATGCCGCAGTTTTTCAGTGAGGCTTTCAGAGTGTATTTGTAACGTTTTATTTTACCACCGCGAGCTTGCTTGTCTGACTCAAGCTCGCCATAGAATATTGTCTTTAGAAGTCATTGATCTGACATGCGGACAACATGGCTAGTCCATCTAAGCTGCGACTTGCATAGAGTTGTGTGGATACTTGTGATGTCAAACCGCGACAGAACTTCTACATCTGTTATCTATTATTGGGCTCTCGCTCAGTCTCTCTTTCTTTCTCTCACTCTCTCTCAACCATTCAACTGTGCATGCCCGCAGAGAGTGGTACAATATCAGAGCTGATAACACTGTTTCGGCACAAACTTATCACTTTAGCGATACTTGCGCGCATTGATATCGAGATAGGAACAACAGCACCGAACTATTTCAAAACGAACATACAATTAATACCATTTAAGTTTGAAGAATATGTACAGAGTGGACGGAAATCGCAAAAACATATACAACGAACAATAGTAACACAGAGAAGTAGTAGGCAACTCAGAATCGATGCCAGATCAGAGGCCAAATGGTGTCATATCTAGTGTCATATTATAACTAAATATTTACAAGCATGAGCAACATACCAGCCTCTGATAGCAGAAGCTCAGCTAAAGGTCTTTTACTTGATAGAGAATGGACGGTTCCAACTAAGTGGAGAAAGGACTATTGCTACTTGGTAGAGAATGTACCGTTTCTACCAACTGGAGAAAGTACATGTTCCTACTAGGTTGAGATTGGACGGTTCCGACTAATTGGTGATGGACGATTCCTACTAAGTTGAGAATGAACGGTTTCAACTATGTCGGGAAGGGACTGTCGCTACTAGATGGAGAAATGCACTTTAAGTGTCTTAGATTGAATAACTAACCATGTACCTGATATGCATACTGATAGTAGCGTCGTGTTCATCATTAGAAAGCATGGCTGCAACGAATATTCTAAAGAATGTCAGGGCTAGCATATATCCCTGTTTGACACCGTTGATGACTGTGAAGGATGCATGCAGTTCTCCTTCATGCATTCATTATATCACCATGAAACTAGAAGACAACTGTAATGAATCTATTGGGACAGAATAATTTCGTCACGATTTCCCCAAGCCCTTCCCTTTTGACATTGTTAAAACCTTCGTCAGGTCTACAAAAACTGTCTAGATGTTGGACGTCCACGATGAGTTAGCTTACTCTTTTGTGCGCCCTGAAGAGGGTGTTAAGTGGCGGGTTATAGTATCTTTTCTCACACCCCAAGCGTGCTGATGAAGGTGGGCCGTGGTCCTCCAGGCGGTTGTTTTTGACTTGACTTCATCTACGTGGTGTTCACTACTACACGGATCACGTTACTCCACATCTTGTCAGCCAGACTCATGAAAACAGCCTGTTTCCCGGGAACACTACACGGAAGAGATAGTGGTCTTGGTCAGTAAATTGTATCTGACCCTGACGCAACGACCTGGTCAGTATGAGGTAGCGACACTGTTCCTTGCCTTTCTTACAGAGTTGACCTGCTACATATATCATGTTCATCGTTCTTCAACTCGCTCGAAAATCACACTGATTCTTTGGGAAAAGGCATGTGCAAAATGTCTAGCTAGGCGGTTGAGATTTCCCTATAGTTATCTAAGGGACGACGAGTGTCCTTCCACTTGTACAAATCAACAGCGGAAACATCTTTTACCTTAACTTATCATCTTTATACTGGTTTAGACGATTCTGCATATAAGCAGATTTTTTAACTTCATTTGATCTAACAAAAAATAACTATGCATATGCAATTTTTCTTGAATGTATTAATAGATCCTACCTCTTCTATGTCATTTGGCGATGCATTCCAAGCATTCACCACTCTCTGACTAAAGGAAATGTTTCCTAATATATAATCTGGGCCTTTTAAAACAAATTAATTTGCAGCTGTGCTCTCTAATTCTTGTAGGCGGCTGCAGCTGTGCTCTCTAGTTCTTGTAGCCAGCTGTAGCTGTGCTCTCTAGTTCTTGTAGCCAGCTATAGCTGTGCTCTCTAGTTCTTGTAGCCAGCTGTAGCTGTGCTCTCTAGTTCTTGTAGCCAGCTGTAGCTGTGCTCTCTAGTTCTTGTAGCCGGCTGTAGCTGTGCTCTCTAGTTCTTTAAGCCAGCTGTAGCTGTGCTCTCTAGTTCTTGTAGGCGGCTGTAGCTGTGCTCTCTAGTTCTTGTAGCCAGCTGTAGCTGTGCTCTCTAGTTGTTGTAGCCAGCTGTAGTTGTGCTCTCTAGTTCTTGTAGCCAGCTGTAGCTGTGCTCTCTAGTTCTTGTAGGCGGCTTTAGTTGTGCTATCTAGTTCTTGTAGGCGGCTGTAGCTGTGCTCTCTAGTTCGTGTAGGCGGCTGTAGCTGTGCTCTCTAGTTCTTGTAGGCGGCTGTATTTTGAAGAAAAAAACTTGTTATAGTCTAGTCTGTCCTTTTCCTTGATTATCTTACAAACCTTTTTTAGGTCACCTCGAATTCTTCTCTTCTCTAGAAACTAGGCCGGTAATAAGTCACCTCGAATTCTTCTCTTCTCTAGAAACTAGGCCGGTAATAAGTCACCTCGAATTCTTCTCTTCTCTAGAAACTAGGCCGGTAATAAGTCCCCTCGAATTCTTCTCTTCTCTAGAAACTAGGCCGGTAATAAGTCACCTCGAGTTCTTCTCTTCTCTAGAAACTAGGCCGGTAATAAGTCACCTCGAATTCTTCTCTTCTCTAGAAACTAGGCCGGTAATAAGTCACCTCGAATTCTTCTCTTCTCTAGAAACTAGGCCGGTAATAAGTCACCTCGAATTCTTCTCTTCTCTAGAAACTAGGCCGGTAATAAGTCACCTCGAATTCTTCTCTTCTCTTGACACTGTTGGTCCGTTTTTCAGTTTTCCTCAAAGCTATAATTTCGGAATTCCTCTTTCAGTTTTTTCGCTCTTCTCTGTATTCTTCCCAGCATATTTATATCCCCTCTACGATCACGACTCCCCACCTGAACACAGTATTCCAATCTAGTTCTTTCTAATGCTTTATACAGTTTAACAATCACTTCCTTGCTCCAATGTTTAATATTTCTTTTTATCATACTTAACATTGCATTTTCCTTTTTGACTGCTATTTATGTATCTGGCCATTATCCCAACATTGAGCGGAATGGGCCAGTAAGCCGTTGCAGTAGGATGTGGGTCAGTAAGCCGTTAAAGTAGGCTGTGGGTCAGTAAGCCGTAAAAGTAGGATGTGGGTCAGTAAGCCGTTAAAGTAGGATGTGGGTCAGTAAGCCGTTAAAGTAGGATGTGGGTCAGTAAGCCGTTGAAGTAGGATGTGATTTCTTACTTTGTGAACTTCAGCAGGAAGGGCATCAGACCCATGGTCCTTTCCACTTCACATTAGAATATTTGCTTTCCAGACCTTATCGGTGCTGGAGGAATGTTGAGCCTGTCGTGACTTGTGGCATTCGTGCCATGGCTTGTTAGCTGGTGGCCAAGGGACGGTTGAGTGATTTTCTTGAGTTGCAGCAAGGGATACCAGATCCGACCCTTGCCCTTCAGTAATGCCGTGTCATTAGAACTGTGCATCGTAGAACTGCTTTGAGTCATTCATGTCTGTATATTTTTTGCATCTCGTCTGCTTTGTTGCTGGGTCATACATGTTGCATTTTTCTAAACTGGTTCTACATAATTAATATGTACTACTAACTGGAGAAGAAACGAGTTACGCATCTTTGAAGACTCTTTCGTGCTTCAAAACCGCAATATTCTGAGTAGATATAGCCAGTACGCCATGTGCAATAATTAACTAGTAGGTGAAATATCCTTTTTCAAACTACCTGCTATCTTGCAAGCAGCTTGGAGATATGGACAACAAATGTATTCACAAAAGCGCCTGTCTACGAATAGGTACAGCTTCAGTAAATCTTAATTCGTGCTTGAACAAAAATAAAGCAGAATTGTACGCATTTCATGTGGCTACAAAATGAGAGATTTATTTTCTTTAAGCGGCATCGTTTGTTGGGAATTTAAATTGTGGCAGTCGAAAAATGCTGACAAAGAGAAGATGTGGGCCTTCAGCTACATCTAGCTCTTCAATTGACACAAAATAACAGTCGGTGAGTAAGCGGTACCAATAGATAAAGGTAAATGTAAAGGCGGTGCCATACCAGTTGAGACTTCATTATCCTAGGACTTGGCCTTTTTCTAAAGTATGGCAGTGGAGACTAGTTTTCTTTTTCCTTGTCACCTCGCCCTATCTACCTGTAAGTAAATCAAGTACGAATTTACAGCTTGGTTGACTGAAGAGTTTCAAGACCAGAGTCTGATCCGATTTCTTTGCTCTAGACAATAACTTTAACATTTCTGCAATTTAAAAACAATAATTAACCCGATTGCCTGAGATCTTGGAATGTTTGACTTTCAATACGTAGCGTTCAGGTCTCTATTTCTGTCAAACAGTTAAGAGGTTTGCTCGAAGTGTAGCCGTCTCCAGCGCCAAAAGTTTATTTGTCTGGATTTGAAAGCAGCTTACTATCGCCAAAACAAGGTTAAACCATAATGAACAACAACAACAAGTTAAAGAAAAAAATTTCAGGCAGTGAAGTGGAAATATGTCCAAAGTTGTGCATTTGATGAATATTAAAAACTACAAAATATAAAGTGTATGCCGTTATTTAGGGATTAGATAATTCATAAAGACATCCCAATGACTAGTATTTGCTAAGTTTTTGTCTTTTTTTTAACATCACTTAATATGATTGGTTAAAACTAAAAATTGTAGTTTGGCAAGAATCCAAAGGAGATGGCCCCTCAGCCATGCATAGGCACAACACACCAATCACTTGTAGGTCAGAAAACACCCGATTGCAAGACTATACAATCATAAAAACGACCGCTGCACCCCGAAAGGATAGAACAGAAGTAACTAAATGAAGTGAAGTGAATTCCACGTGGATAATTTAGCAGATATTTTCAGCAGAACTCCCATGTGGGCGATAAGAGCGCTCGGACGGAGTACACCCATAAAAAGAAAACTTAAATTTACTCAGCAAGCGAGTATTAAACAGACTAGGCAATCAATTCAACTGTCTGGTCTTCAAATCCCAAACGGTTATTTTAAAATTAGGTAAACTATACATGGGTAACAGATACATACAAGAGTGAGGGTAACTGAGACATACAAGAGTGAGGGTAACAAATGTATACAGCAGTGAGGGTAACAGAGACATACAAGAGTGAGGGTAACAGATATACTAAAGTGAGGGTAACAGAGTCATACACAAGTTCACATTAAGTATTATGAATGCTTCAAATATGCTTAGTTATTACTATCTTTAGTAAAGTAAGGGTTCCTTCCTGGAAAAGCTGGTAATATACATCGTTGAAACGTTATACAGACATAAATTATAGCGCCAGGCTGAATACTTTCGATGTCATGAGTGATACATTGCGTATATAACATAAGACCGTGATCCACTCAAGTATGTGTATCCCGGCTGGTCAACCTTTTACTACTTAGCGCCCACTTTTATAACTTTCGTGAGGGTGAATTCTTCCTACAGCCTACTAACATCTAAATTTAATACAATTTCGCAATCGCCCATCGAGTCTGTATATTTTTATGTTTTAAATACACCATCATTATCATCATGTAGGATGTTCTTTGCAGAACGTCGTTCCCATAACAGCCTGTCTGAAAGAAACATGATCTCTTGCCAAATCTCCAGCCCGCCCCAGAGTCATGTCAAAGCATTCCTTGACATCGTGGTGCCATCGCCTTCTTGGTCTGCCTCTGCCTCTATTACCGGGCACCGTAGCTGCCATTACCGCTCTCTCAAGACAAGTGTGTCTTTTGTGCCGAAGTATTTAACAATTTAGTTCAAGATGGAATTTATGAACCAGTTGTCATCTATACCCAACTCTTATCGAATATTGTATTCTGAGAACATTTCTATAAAACTTCGACTAGTAAAACTCGATTCACTTCCCTGAAGTTTGGGTAGCTGTCCGTATTTCACAGCCGTAATCTGCCACGTGAAAACACCGGTTTCAATGTTTTCACTTGTGTTCTTTTGCTGGTATTATATTATAGTTTCTGTTTTAGTTCTCAATGTTTTCACTTGTGTTTTTTGCTGGTAATCTTTTATAGTTTCCTCACGTCGTGTAACCTCCGCGTTGCCACTAGAATAATAATAATATGTTTTTAAAGCACAATTGAATTATCCTGCTACCGCCCAACCAAAAGCTAAAATCGCCCACTAGTGGCCGATGCCGACCAGGTTTAAGAGCACTGGTGTATTCGATTACAGGAAGCTTCTTCTTCTTCTTCTTCTTCGTACGCAGTCAGACAGTAACCATTATTTTTTCGAAAAAAGCGGCGGTCATCCTGAGGCTCTCGCCACTGCCATAGAGCTTGTCTTGCAGTTCCACTGGTAATGGCCACATCTGCTCTCTCTGATCCTCGTATGTCGGGCAGTTCTGCAGCAGATGTTCAGCGGTCATTTTACCAGTACCGCACGGGCATTCGTCGGTACACCCTATCTTCAATTTGTTGAATAGGTGGTACCTCAGTCTGTTGTGGCCAGTGCGAAGTCTTAAGACAACGACCTGCTCTCTTCGGTTCAACTGGTAATAGGCATCGTTTTTGGTGTAACCAGTATGTTCGGTTTCCCATTTGTTCATGTATCTGGCTTTGATAAGCCGTTTTGACTCTTCGTACGTCATACTGGTATCTGTTTGTGGTAGTCTTGCACCTTCTTTTGCCAGTCTGTCTGCCTCCTCGTTGCCTTGGATGTTGCAGTGTGACGGAACCCACTGTACCACTACCCTTTTTGGTGCGGACTGCTGGCACAGTTTGCAGAGTGCTGCTCTTAAGTCATTAAGCTCAGTGTTTTTCTGGCTTTTTAGCGCTGTGACTACGGCGAGAGCATCTGTCAGCAGGACTATATGGCTCTCATTTTCACTGTGTGTCACCATTTCTTCCACTGCCGCCCTCAGTGCCTCTGCCTCCGCCTCCGCTCTGAAATTGCTGATTACAGGAAGCAATGTGCGTCGTGTCGTTTGATTGTCATAAGTTTTCACTTGACTCAGCAAATGTCAAAATTGTCATCTTTCTTAAAAATGTCTGAGATAGATTCCTAAAATGTTTTGTCTGAACGCTATCACTAATCAAGAACTGCTTGCCCAGAGAAACCAATATGGTATTCATACCATCATAACAGATTGTCGGTTAGGACTAGCTCTGTCATGTCTTCAGGAGAGAACCGGACATCTCCAGAACCATCATGAAATGGATCCCAGAAGGAAAGCGAAGAAACGTCGAAATAAGACAGCTTGGCGAAGAAGAATATAAACCACAATAGAAATCATGAGCCACAGCTAGGACGTGTGTGTTATAATCCTCATAGATTATCACTTTAACGTGAATGTCTGCTGATCTGTGCTTGGATGCCTCCAGATGCCCGGGGTGCCACGTTGAGAGTATGATATGCTCAATGTTCCACTCGGGTAAACATACAAATGAAATAATGTGGATTGTCAGTGTTAACTGGGGTCTAACGCGCCCCTGTCATCATCATAATCAACATCGTTGTTGTTGTTGCCATCTCATAGTTGCTGAGCAAGCCTGCTCTTGGCAGCCCAATGCCATTCTTATATAGATACCGGTCTTCCTCAGTTGTTTCACTGCTCTGTACAGTGTGTTTGCAATTGTCGGCAGTGCTTGTAAGAATCTTTTCCTCATGTCCGCAAACGCCTTGCACTCAATGAGTAGGTGTCGAATTGTTTCATCAGGATGAGAGCAATGTCTGCACAAGTGGCTATTGACCATGGTATGACCTATTCGGAACTGAAAGATGACACTTTGATCTCTTCTATGTAGTTTATTTATGTCAGCGTTACTTGTTGGCTGCGACATTTCGCTTAATACACTGCTACCTGTTGTTCCTGTCGCCCACCTGTTCATTCACATTTCCCGAGTATTATTCTTAATAATTTGTTTTACTGTATATTTACTGCAGGGTCTATCCAATTGATGTTTTGAGGCTTCTGTTTTTGCCAATCTGTGGGCCATCTTATTCCCCAGTAGCCCACTATGTCTAGAAATCCATTGCAAGGTGACATTTTTCCCATGGGCAGTGATGATCGACCTCCCCACCAAGAATATCTCCCCTTCTTTGTATGAGTTGCTCTTCAGCGCCTCCAGAACCGACTTGGAGTCACTAAAAATCACAAAATCCATCGGCAACAATTCGCCCAAGTCAAACTATCTGTGCAAAATCTCAACTGCTGTTTTTATAGCATCGGCCTCCGCTTCATCGTTTGGACGGTTTTCGCCGCATGAATCACAAAACTGGTTTTTGGACCCATTCGGGTATTTCAAATGGATACCATACCCTGCAAAACAGTTAGAAGATTTGAATGTTGATCCATTGGTATAGACCAGGACTGCCGATTTTTGGTAGTTAGACACTGTCTCTAAGGCACATGTCTTCAGGATATTAGGTGTAGTCTGCTTGATGGCTGCCTTTTCTGTCAGGTGTGCTTTAATGACTGGCAGGCAAAGATTTTCACAAGGCTGTGGTCCAAGAAACCTATCTTCCGTTTCTCTCTCCTCTTGTAGATGGTGAATATGGCTTTCCTATTTTGCTACATCCAGTAGGGACAATTGATTCAGTCTTCTCTTTTGCTTCCAAGTGTTTATTTGTACCCTATTTGGATGGTCATTTTCTTGTCTCTTGTATCTCGATACCGCTTGAGTCGATGTCCTCTTTTTCCTGATTTCTAGCGGTTCTATGTTGGCCTGTATCTCGAACGCCACTGTATGTGTTGATCTCATTCCCCCCCCCCCCCCAAATTAGTCTGAGAGCTTGATTCTGCACCTGGTAAATAGATTAGATGTTATTTGTACTCACAATAGTATGTACGGGAAGGCTGTAGTACATCACCGATCGTATATAACCAGGGTATAGCTGAGGAAGACTTTGTTTATCAGCTCCCCAATTTGTACTAGCAAGTCTTTAGATTAAGTTTAAACGCGTGTCTGCTTTACTTGTACCATTGCAGATGTGACCGCCAAATTTCAACTATCTCTCCAGTGTTACTCCCAAATAAACTGGGGTATCCTCTTTTATTAGTAATTCATCATTCATGTTGATGTTAATGGATCTCTGTGCTTCTTTATGACTGCGGGGGAAGATGGTGTATATGGTTTTCTGTGTATTTATCTTTAGTTTCCACAATTCGCAGTATACTGAAATTGTTAATAGCGCTTTGTTGATCTTGGCTTTTGTCAAAATGGAACATTTTTTTGTGGTTTACCGTCACATTTTCCCATCATTTATAAAGTATGCACTTTAGATATCTGTTTAAAAGAAGTATGCATAACCACCACCACTTCCCACCCACCCACCCACACCCACACCCGCACCCACACTCGCGCCCACGCGCCCGCCCGCCCGCACGCACGCACGCACGCACGCACACACACACACGCACACACACACACACACACACACACACACACATGCTATTCTTAACAGTTTCAATATCGCAATGTGTTTTCCATAATTGGAGCGACCCTTTTCCCGAATGCACCTCTTAAACTCCACTTTGTGACAAGAACATCTAAGAACTATTTCCAGACATTCCTAATTCCTCTATTTTCCTGGATTTGTCTGAAGCTTTGATTACTTTTATTGTAAGTGTCACCCTCCAGGACCCGCTCCAGCTCTAATTACTGACCGACTTGTTTCTGGAAGAGCTGTTGTAATTAATGCTGAGAGCAGGTCTACTGCCACACTCATGGCTTAAACCTTCCATGGCACAAAAATAAAACTCCTGGATTTGCTCCCCCCGCCTCTAACACAGACTATTAGTTTGCTGACTGGGAAGTAGCCGTTAAAGTATTGAAGAACGCTCTAGAAACAGAATCCTAATTATTAGTAGATCTTCTTCAACAGGTGTTTTCTAATGACGGCATGACTTGGTCGTTTCACTGCTAACTGTATTTGTTTTATTTATGCATGACCTGGTCGCTCCACTTCTAAAGACATTTTTGTGTTCTTGTGGCTTACAATTTCAATAGGATTTGATAGTTGATTGCGTATCCAATCCTCAATAGTCGCCGTTTTTGACATTCCTGGCAGGCTTAAATGTTGAACGATTTTTTTGTTCTCATTTCAAGATCCAGTAAGACGGAGAATGAATATCGATACATGACAAGAAAAGTGAAAATCTTGTTTTTCCAGATATCAGAAGTGGAAGTTGAACCCCGTTAAGGGCAGACGTGAATGAGCTTACCATGACACTGTTCATCCTCCCAGCAGCGACCCTTGGAAACAGGTTATGCAATTCAAGTCTGGCCAAGAGAATAGCGATCGTTGTGAGAAGGCACATCCGGTTTCTCAAAAATGCAGCTGAAATCGTGTGTCGGGCCGAAAAGTGCTGAAATCGTGTGTCGGACCGAAAAGTGCTGAAATCGTGTGTCGGACCGAAAAGTGCTGAAATCGTGTGTCGGACCGAAAAGTGCTGAAATCGTGTGTCGGACCGAAAAGTGCTGAAATCGCAGCCTCGTTTTAAACTACGACTCGACGTCACAACGCTTTTTTTCAGGACGAACGCAAAAGAAAAAGTAGAAGAAGAATAAGGAGAAGAAGAAAACAGTGGGAGAAGAAGAAGTAGAAAAAAGAGGAAGAAGAACAGTATGAAAAATAAGAAGAAGAAAAAGAAGGAAAAGAGCCACTTCATTTCTTCTGGTATTCACATTTGCCTATTCCCAATATCAACGTTCTATGATATTCAGGTTTTGTTGACGATTATACCAGACGATTTGTGTCTGTGTATGTGTATACACGGTTATTGGTGTGTGTGTGTGTGTGTGTGTGTGTGTGTATATATATATATATATATATATATATATATATATATATATATATGCACTTCTCAGATGCTTCAGAAAAATGACAGACTTTTCCAAACGCGTAGTGCGAGATCTCCGTTTGGACAAGACAAACGCGTAGTGCGAGATCTCCGTTTGGACAAGACAAACGCGTAGTGCCAGATCTCCGTTTGGGTTAGACAAATGTAGTAGGAGATCTCCGTTTGGGTAAGACTAGTGGGAGACTTCTGTTTGGGAAAGACAAATGTAGTGGGAGATATCGGTTTGTGAAAGACAAATGAAGTGGGAGATCTCCGTTTCAGCAAATGGGGTGACGGGACATAAATGAAGGAATACAATTACCACCTTTCGCCTGCTCCTACAACAACTTCAACTCCAGTCGGCATTCTCATTCCTACAACATCACTACTACCACCATCGTCCCACTACATCTACTACCACGACATCACTACTACCACCATCGGCCTGTTACATCTACAACCACGACATCACTACTACCATCATTATCCCGTTACCTCTACTTCAACAACAATACTACTACTCCAAGTGTCCCGCCTCTTCTACTACCACGATCTTACTGTCCACTACTACTTCAACTACCTCTACTTCTACGTCTCATTCTGCTACTACTACATCTTTTACATCTACTAATACTTCTACTTCTACTAGTACATCGCATCGACTACGCCTACGCCTACTACTACGTCTACTTCTGCTACTACCATATCTAGAACGCCTGCTACTACTTCTATAACTAGATACATAAAATAAATGGTAACATTAACTCTAAGAATGTAGAGAGAATGGTGTAGAGGTGAAGATCGAGTGCAACTCGGTTTGTAATCCCAACATTAAATATTCAAAAACACCCTGTGTTCAGTTTGATGATGCACGTCGGGAATTTGTCTCGGTTTGACCACTTCTCCGCCTACAGAAGGATTGGCAAAAGTACTATACTGCAGAAAGTGTCATAATTGGACACATTACAAACAGATACACAGGCCAATACGTCCACATTACAAGCAGATTCACACACGCATCTAAATAAGTCAATATGTCCTGAAATAACGTAAATAAATACTGTCTAGGGTTGAAAGCGTAGTGCCTTTGTTAGTTGCTGTTGTTATTGTATAATGCCCACTAGGAGTATTTCTACTCTTGTGTGTGCCTCGAAAAAAGCGTTAACTGTTAGTTTGTAGTAGCTTTCTTCACATCCCGAGCGTGCTGATTAAGGTGGATCGCGGTCCTCCAGGCGGAAGTGTTAGGCTTGGCTTCATCTACGGGACGCTCCCTACAACGGGGATTACATCCATCCACATTTCATCTGCCAGACTGTCTTGAAAGCAGCCTAGTTTCCAGGGAACCGTAAATGGAAGAGACACAGTGGTCTTGTTTAGTATATTGTGCCTGACCCTGACGCGATATCCATGTCAGAATGGTGTGTCTGACTGCACTAGCGTGTCAGTTCCTCGCCTTTGCTAGTAGAATGCGGAAAGGCAAGCCCTCATATACTAATCATTTCAAGTTCATGTTCATAGTGTCGGTGCAGTGTACCACGTTACTTCCTCTAATATTCATGTATCACTTTCTGCGTTTATCTTCTCTTATGTTTACTCGTCAGTAAGCTTTGTTATCACTTCCGCTGAAGGCCTAACATTGTCAACACGCTGACATCAGTCCTGTCATCAAGTCACACGCCCTTAAACTCACTGGGTGGAATGTTTTCCCTCCACTGTCAACGGGTTGAAAATAAAAATGGAATTTGTCGAGCTGAGTGAAGAAAGCACATCCCAGACTTGTTCACGGTAGACATCTGATTGGCGTGTCTTTGAAGCATGAAAGATACCAATTTGGGATACTTCAATCCCGGCAACTGCGTCATAGAGTGAAGGAGCTGGCTATTTGACCGGGTAAATACTCATCTAGCGTGTCTGCCGAGACAGGTCGTTACTGGTCTTTCAGGAATTATTCAATCGCTGTAGGCCAGACATGAGGAAGAGTGCGTAGGCGTTTTTGCTATCAGCTTACTTTATTATTTGAACCTTCACAGCTCTCGTTATTATGTGAACGTTTATATCTCTCCTTTATTATATAATGGTCAGATACAGCACCATGACAAAAACAAACACATGCTATAATATTTGTGTATGTATGTATGTGTGTTTGTGCGCACGTGCTCGTGCGTGCGTGTATGTCTGTGTGTGTGTTTGAGGGTTACGCGCGTTTGTTGTATGTTTACAAATATCAACAATGTTGTTAATACTGCTAGAAGTAAAAGGCAGTTCCATATCAGACACTGCTGTTATTACATCACTATTCGTCTTCACCACTACCATCTTAAGGTATATATTCCATTAGCCAACCCTCTCCGAGAAGACCTGTCATGTCCTATTTTCTCCAGCTATTTCCTGCTCACGCATGTTCTCCATGTATCGGCCTCTAAATTTCTTCTCTGTGTTATTTGACCATTGTTTGCCTCTTCTTTGTCTCTGGGGCTATATGACAGAGATGCATGATTATACTGTCCTTGGGCTTTCTTAGTGTGTTGCCCATCCAGCTTCACATTCTTCCTAAGATTTTCATTTCACCCGTCATTGTCGTGTTCTCTTTGATAAGCTTTTGTTTGCAACATTGGCGAACAGCTACGTAACCGAAATTTATCTCAATGCTTTATTGAGAAAGTCCTGTAATATTTTAATATTTAGTTTAGAAACCTCTATATAATAGTTGGTCCAAGTAAACTGATACGAATAGTAATATCGTCTCACGAGGCCATGTACAGTCTAATTTGGTGGCAGCATATCAGTCATTTAGTATTCTCGGTGGTGTTAAGCAAGACTGCGTCCTGGTCCAGACATTGCTAAAGTATCTTCTTTGCTCTGCTACTGAAGAATGCTTTTAGTAAAGCAAATGAAGTAATCTGCTTGTACAATAGGTCGAATGGTCGACTCTTTAAGCTTGCAAAGTTCTAAACTAAAACGAAGATCGGGGAGGGCACATTCAGTGACTTGCTATTCGTTGATGAGGTCGTAATTATCACTGACAGTCAGCAGGAATTGTTTGATAGATTGCTCCTCTTAGGCTTGCAAAGACTTTGATCTCACAATAAGTCTAAAAAACTCCAAATGTGCTGGGACAGGAAGTAGATGCCACGCTAACTCCAAATGTGCTGGGACAGGAAGTAGATGCCACGCTAACTCCAAATGTGCTGGGACAGGAAGTAGATGCCACGCTAACTCTTAGCATTGATACTTATGAACTAGCAGCTGTGCACCAATTCACATACCTGGGGTCCATCATCAACAACACGCTCTCACTAGACCCATAAATTGACAATCACATTGGCAAAGATGTCACATTTGCGTGTCCACCATCTGGTGTTTGCGAAAACCAGAAACTTGCAATTAAAACCAAGACCATGGTTTACAATTCATGCGTCGTTAGCACGCTCTATGTGGTTGTGAAACTTGGACAACCGGCGACAAAGAAAAGCAAAAGGATTAATATCGTCCACCTGCGGTGCCTTCAATCAGTCCTTGGAATTGCACAGAGGGATGCACAGTGACAAATGCGCATCCCGAAACACAATGGAATATCTGAATGAAGGGATAGAGCTCCTGAATCCAACTCAGCATTTTGCGGAAAGACAAAAAAGCCACAGGAAAACCATAGGAATATGATGCCAAGAACCGCTACACTCCCCAGCTACAAAACATCTGCACATTCTTCAACATGGTATTGACTGCGAAAGCGGGAACAGTTTAGCAGGCCTAGTTAATGAACAACATCCTCGTCTGCACAGTCTGTCTTGTTTATGATGTTCTCAGGGTATGTGAAGTACACTATGTCATCCAATAGTGTTACTCTCAATGTAATAGAAGCAGTGTTTTTGCTCTCATTGAATTGTACAACTCTCGTCTTTTCTGTGTGGATCTTTAATCTACTTGCTGGCAATTCAGTCTTTCTTGGTCTGTATTTGTGGTTGGGCTGTAAAATAGTAACAGGTCTTCTAACTGTTTAAATGAGATCCAATGGATTGTATTTCTCTCAAAGGTTGTAATTTATTCTATAATCCATTCAACTGCTAGCAAGAACTTTAAAATGTATTCTTTTTTGTTTTATGGTCACAAGACAATGAGTAGTAATTTTTGTTATAAATCACGTGACTATAATACTACCACTGTCTTGGTGTATTGACTGATACTGTCCGATATGGTTAATAATTCGTGTAGCTGCTGTTTGTAGCTACTGACAGCTACTTATGATATTCCTACCTTACCGCCAGATTAATAATTCGTGTATCTGATGTTTGTAGCTAATGCCAGCTACGTATGATATTCGTACCATAGTGCCAATGTTTATGTTTTGTGAATAGTGGAACGGTAGCTAAGTATAAAGTTTAGGAGCGAAAACTGTGAAAGGGCTAAAACAGATAATTATCATTGAGGGCGAACTGAGGCAGGTGGGGCAATTACCTACACAAAACACCTCGGTCAGAGCATTTCGGACAAGACAGTCTTTCAGAATTCTATGCCTGTATCTCTGGAATCCCCACTTATTGCCTCATCACTGATGTATGGACAAGACTGGTTAGAGAGCACAGCTTATACAGAAGGCAAGCATAAAATATGATCGTTCTATCTATCGTTCAGTCCTGAACTTAAGCAAGCTCTGTAGATAAACATTCGACGATTGCGGGTGTTACAAAAGAAAGAGCTTGTCTGAGAGAGAGAGAGAGAGAGAGAGAGAGAGAAAGAGAGAGAGAAAGAGAGAGAGAGAGTAAGAGTGAGAGTGAGAGAGAGATAGAGAATATTGTGTGAGTGCTACAGATGGTGCTGTATAAAAGAGCATAAATATGTGGTCAGATACCGTTCTAAGATGTAAACAGAAACTAAACATACGTTACTAACAACAGGCCTTCATCAGGGACAAATACCAAAAACAACAACGAACTAGCGAATCATAAAATACGGAAAGAATACATAAAATAAGGATATGAACACATAAAATGAGGTTATGAACACCTAAAATAAGGACATGAACACATAAAATGAGGTTATGAACACCTAAAATAAGGACATAAACACATACAATGAGGTTATGAACACCTAAAATAAGGACATGAACATATAAAATAAGGATACGAGCACATAAAATAGGGATGTGAACACATTAAATATTTTGCTAGTTCATTATTGATGTTGTTCATTGTCCCTGATGAAGACGTTTGGTCGTAACCTAGGTTTCGTTTGCGTTTTCGTCTTAGCGCATTATCTGATCATACCTATTTCCTATTTATGACGTGTACACTTTATGTTAATCCACAGTGCCATCACAGCCTCGCCTTATTTTAATTGTATTGTTACTTGTACCCAATGATACACGTATGACATGACCATATGTACGAATCAATGAATATCAGAAGCAAAATGCCAATGGGCCCCTGCAATAAGAAAGAGATCTCATTGTGCTATCATTAAAACAAATCTGATGACACTATAACTTAGTTTCTGTAGTGGATTATATCAGTACTTTTCTACCTTCCTTAGCACAGACAACAATTCACTCTTTAATTCATTAGCCGTGTAAATTAGGCATTGTTTTTTAATGTTTTCAGTCAAACATAGCATAGCCAGGAGGTTTCTTACAAACATAGGATTTATAGAGCTTTATGTCAAACATAGTATAGTCTAGAGGTTTCTCATTAACGTAGGATAGTCTAGAGGTTTCTGTTTAACATAGTCTAGCTAGCGGTTTCTGTCAAACATCGGATATTCTAGAGCTTTCTGCCTAACATAGGATATTCTAGAACTTTCTGTCCAACATAGAACATTCTAGAGCTTTCTGTTGTCCAACGTAGGATATACTAGAGTTTTTTGTCCAGCGTAGGATATTTTAGAGCTTTCTGTCCAACACCGGATATTCTAGAACTTTCTGCCCAACATCGGAAATTCTAGAGCTTTCTATCCAACACCGGATATTTTAGAGCTTTCTGTCCAACATATGATATTCTAGAGTATCCCGTCAAAAGTAGAAGGATACTAGACTCTCAGCAAGTTTTCAAATTGTGTTGATGCTGGGTGGTGTGATATCTTGAGTTGGAGCGTCTTCTAGTACTCTACTGCAATAGAAGAGTTAAACCACAATTTAAGTACCTTTTTATTGCATGCTCCCAGAATGAAAGTGGTGCTATTTTTGACAGCTGCACAACCACATACAATTATAACGGAAACCACTAGGGAAGGACATGAATTTGTGTGACAATGTATTTGTTGATTTAAAGTTGTGTTCATTAACAGAATTCACTTTGTAATTGTTCCTCGGGGGTGGGCGTGCAATGAAAGGAAAGATATTCAAATTTGATTGAGGTTTCAGTTAACGTCTGATTATCGGAATCTCTCTCTTTCTATGTCCTTCTCTCTCACCAACTCCCTCTGTCTTTGTATGTCTAACTCTCTCTGTCTCTCTTTCTCTCTCTCTCTCTCTCTCTCTCTCTCTCTCTCGGTTTGTCCATTCTCGATCTCTGTGTGTCAGGGGTTTTTAGTGTAACCAGCAAGGTTTGGCTGATATGGGTTTGGTTTTATATGGCTGGAGCAGGAATAGTCAGAACAATATGGTGAATGCGTAAGAAAGAAGATATGGATTTGTGTGGTAATAAACAAGTGTGAAAATGTGAGAGACGGCAAAGTCTGGTTTATGCGTTTTGTTGCGTGAGCACGCGCTACTGGTGTACAAAGAGAGAGAGAGAGAGAGAGAGAGAGAGAGAGAGAGTGAGAGAGAGAATCTAGATGAGAGAGACAAAGAAAGAATTGCAGAAAGAAGAAGTTAGTCAACATGTGACTGTGCTGGTACTACTAAGGTCAAATAATGATAATGTGTACTTGAAGCCCATGTACGTTCACCCAATGTTGGCAGGGATGAGGTGGCCCCTTGAGATTGGTAAATGATTTTTGGTGGTGAGTCCCTATCTGTCATTTATCGCATTATCTGTAATTTTCTTAACCCGATATAAAATTCTCACAAAATATAACCCACCTGAGACATTTATCTTCTTGAATTTTTCATTAACATGTCTCACTTTATATACTAAATTATTAACAATTACATAAAAACATAGAATAGGACAAAGGTATCTAATGTATGAGGATGTATATTTGTCTAAAAGCAATTACAGTGACATCATTTTTCTTATGAAATAGAAAAACACTGACAATATTTTGTAGCCGCAAGTCAAAACTTGAGCTATGTTATCTATTCATGAACTAAATAATGGATTTCTAAAATAGAACTTAATTGTAAAGATGGTATTAAAGCTTCAGCTTGTTAAGTGAAATAATGTTCACAATATTCATAAATTTTACAGAAGGAATGCGAAGCTGAAAGTAACAATGTGCTTATTTAAAAAATCACCGCATGTTCTACAAAGAATGCATGCCGCTCGTCCTTAACTTGTGTTTATCTATAGTTGAATCTCGGCTCTTCCGTAAGGAAGGAGAATTATATATTTATTTAAACGTGGATTGGAAAATTGTATATACTATTGTTGAAAAATTGTCATTTAGATCGCCGAAATTTCTCGAGAGATGATGTGTCGTCTCGATTGACTTAAATGAGTTCAGTTCATATCGTGTTTTCAATTTTGATTGTCTACAAATAGCAACAAGTAATTGCATATTCATAAGGAATACGTCCGTGACATTTCATCCAAGTAAATAATTCATGTGATATTTTGTATGTGGGATGTTTTTGTTATAAAAATTGTGTGCACAATATTTTAGTACTAAATATTTTAATGTCAAATATTGTCGTAATTGAGTATGAATATGTTTATGTGCAGTGAGAGACGACACAGTACTGCCTGCAATATGATATGCGGTGGAAACATGGACACTCATGAAGAAGATGAAGTGAGTCCAAACTCAGACTGACCCAAGCCTCCCTTGAGAGACGTATGGTCACCCTCTCGCTTCATAACCAGCGCACAAAAGATCTTTATAACTCGGACATAGGTCAATTGTCCCTGGTGGAAGATGAAACATCGATTTGGGAAGGGGGGGGGCGGAACTTACTACGAAGAACGGACGATCGATGGAGCACAGTGACAGCAATATGGTGCCCCAGAGACAAGAAACGGCCAAGGGGACAACCACCACCATGCTGGTCTGACACCCTCACATCCCGCAATAACATTCACGATGCCACAGACTGGCGACTCATTATCCACTGGTCTGCCGTGGTCCAAAACAGAGACCGCTGGAGAAGTTGGGACCTGCAACGTTGTGACCGCTGCTGCAGAGCGGGTCTTCGAGTAATCCAGTAATATTGTCGTAATATACATTTTGCATTCACCGTTGTGGTACTAGGATTGACATAATAGACTACAGCAACCTTCGAAGCATGTCGTAAAAGGTAACTAAAGTCGGTTGTGTATGAGGCTAATAATCTCATCATGTAAAGCCTATTCTTTTAAAAACCGCCACTGCAAATGCTTGTGCACAGACTCCCCGTAGGTGATGCAGCTGCAGCTATTGCACTACGCCTTAATTAGAGCAAACAGGACAATCATAATCACATTTTGAGTAAAATTATGTTGACAAATGGTTGCATGTCAAATATTTTTGTTGCAAATATTGTTGTTATATTTTCAAAGCAAGTACATATTTTTTTCATAGTAAATACATCTCATTATATTATCATGTTGAATATTTATCATATTTATCATAAGTCATATACCTTTGATAATATAATTATAGTAATTATTTATTATATTATTTGCTAAAGAAATCACTTCTAATATCGTATCGTAACAACTAGTTCTCAAATAATACCAAATATTAGCATTAGTTTGGGCCCAAATCTGTGGATACTTTGAATTTGACGGGAATGCTAACACCGTTAACACAATAAAGCGGTTGGTGGGAACGTGGGAAAAGAGAAAGAACCCAGAAAACGAGTTAAAAACGCGGGATAGCTCTCTCAGTAAGATGCACTCTCTGGACTGTTATACGCGGAGCCTAACACTAGGATTCAGGTTTCATGTTTGAATGCTGGCAACCCGAGCGTGAGATATGTGTCCAGGGGACCGCTACGGAAGACACATTTAGTTACTAAAGGTATCGTCACATTAACGACCTGATGTTTGATATATCCCAGACTACCGCTAGACGTTTCACGGACTTGCAGAAATTTGGTTATGAAAATGACTACTCTTGGTTTCAGCACGTTACAGTTTGTACTTTCGGGTAACTAACTACTGTAACAGCACCAAATGCACTTGATTATGACCATTATAAAGCATGCAAGTAATGACCGTTTGGCCAGAAACGTTGCCAAATGACAGTAAACTATGTGTCATATCCCTGTCTGACTGTATGTCTTTTTCATGTTTCATTTCCACTCATGCGAGACGTACGTCGACAATTGCTACTTGGGCTTTTTAGGAAGACTTCCACGGAGCACATAGCTGGCAGTGACAATGTATGTAGTAATTCGTTTAACCCGATTAGGTTACTAGCCCCGCGGACAACCTTCGTGGCTGAGCTGTTCTGACACGCTTGGTGGTTTTGTCTTCTGGTACCACTCGGATGTGTTTGTCTGCCTTTACTTATATATGTCTGTCCATCTGGTTATATGTATGCTTATTTGTGTGTTTCGTTGCATATGGCAGCCCAACGCGGATATCAGTCTGCTTGTCACCCTGGTTGGGTATCAACCTGTCGGCCTATTACAAAAGGTACACTTTTCCAAACTGCCAACAAGTGACTGAAAATAATTTCGACGTTGGTCAAACCTGTTATCAGTTTACGAAGCAGCATATGATATCACCAAGACGTCAGCTAATCACACAGGCTTTCCTCTCAGACTTACAACAAAATATGAACCGCAATAACACATCATGTTCCCATTGGCAAGGCCAATGTTAACAAAATAGCGAGACAGAAGTGTTATATTTCATTGGCTGTTGTGCACATCTGGTTGTTACGTACTCCTGGTTGGTGTGTACATCTGATTGTTGTGTACTTCTGGTTGTTGTGCACATCTGGTTGTTGTGTACTTCTGGTAACGTACATTTCTCATCCCTTCCGTTTCCTTTTTTCCTATTTGCAAATAAAAATCACATTTTAAACAAATGTTATACAAAATACGAATGTTCTGATAAGTACCCTCAAATGCAAAATAATTCCAAGCCAGCTGCCACTCTACAATGATGATAAACACAAAAGAACTCGAGTTGTATTTAGATGTTCAGTAATGTGCTAACATTAGACAAACGGGCTTAAATTATCAAAAAGATTATAAGGCACTTTACGTTGTAAGGAATACGTCACGGTCACCTCTCTGTTCTCATATCCTTAACTTCAAACATGTAAACAGAGGCAGCTGGAAGGAGGGGGGGGGGGGTGTCCACGTTTGGGGATGAAGTGTTAGGGCCCTCATTGTACTTAGGTCTTAGTCCCTAGGTGGAGTGGCCTGTTCCATATTCGATGATTTGTTTTATATACAATAAGTCAGGTGCCCATGTACAGCTAGATAGACTGAAATGTCGATGACCTATCCCGGCACTTAAGACCGCGATCCCTAACAAGCCTTTAACCACTTTGCCTGTAGGAACTTCATTCCGTTATTAGGGTGGCGAGTCTTTAAAGACGACCAATTTAGTTGTGTTTTCCTTCAACTATGCGAGACGGTGCAGTTGTCAAAACGTGTAGGTTTATAGAGAAAACATTTTCGCGTACATAGTTTCACGGCTGGTGTTTGAGTAACCAGCGCGGAACACTATCCCCTTCCTTGAAAATGACAGAGAGGTACATGCGAACTATTTCTGCCCCCAAAACCAAGGGCACATTCTACACACGGGTCAATGATCCAGGAGTAATGTGTTTTGTCAGAGGATTATATGACAGACTAAAATAGCTCTCATAAGTTTAACATTGTGAAAACAGCTGGTGTCTTGTTAAGCCGATTAGGAAGAGTGCAGTTCTTCCTCTGACAACTACTAGAACATTCAATTATATCCAAACCAAACATTGGACAAAATGAGTAATGAAGCTGGAAACATGTACAGGGACACAGACCCTCCCTTAACTGGCGCGATATGCAAATTATGCACAACTAAGGAGTAAAATATGTCCTCGAAGCTTTATATACATTCTTTAAACAATTTTATTCTGCAGCTGGAAAATCCACTTACTCGTGTATGTTTTGTAGTGAAGCGTTTTTGTCAAGAAGGCGGGGTTCGATTAAGGAGAACTTCTTGTTTACAAATGTGTGCTGTTATTCAAAGTATGTATTTTACGAGAGCATTAAATGTTGCGTGTACAATTCTTGTGTTGTCCAATCGGCACCTTCTGATAATTTTACTGTGTTAAGTGCGGTTCCGGTTGAGCCAGGTAGCCGAATGTCAACACACGTCACGGTCACTTAGTTCTTTACGTCATAGGTAATTGACCTGTTCATGAATTGTAATGTTGACTTTTCTTCACAGACAAATATTTATGGGGTTGTTGCTACTTGAAGTTACTCATGCCTACGTATCTTTGCTAGCGGGTTACTTTCTACTTTCATCCCGAGGCGTAACTGAGGAGGTTCTCTGACTGAAGTGCAATGCTCTTAAGTAAGCTAATCACTGTGGGGATTACATTATCGATCACCCACCTCGCTGGTCAGACTGCTGTAACACAGTGTTTCCAGGAGTAGGAGGACGTGATGTTGGGGTCTTTATGTTTCGCCTGACCTTGATTAATTTTCACAAACATATACAGATATAAAGTAATTCATTACACCCCCACCTTCCCTCCCCGACGATATGGGGGCAGCTATGTTTGTGCTCTGCAGTTTAAGCGTTGTATACAGTAAGTGTTTCTGTGGCTTTGTTTCAAAAGTGATACAATCGTGTAGCCAGGTTTTATCGTATAGAAGTTACACTACAACAAACATCCCAGTATTACTAAACTGAGAAAAACATCTATCCCTGCTCTAATGTCAGAAACAAATCAAGATCACGTTAGCTCAAAGATCAAGATGACGTTAGCCCAAAGATCAAGATGACGTTAGCCCAACGAAACAAATCAAGATCATGTTAGCCCAAAGATCAAGATCACGTAAGCCCAAAGATCAAGATTACGTTAGCTCAAAGATCAAGATCACGTTAGCCCAAAGGAACAAATCAAGATCACGTTTGACCAAAGAAACAAATCAAGATCACGTTAGCCCAAAGAAACAAATCAAGATCACGTTAGCCCAAAGATCAAGATAGCGTTAGCCTAAAGAAACAAATCAAGATCATGTTAGCCCAAAGAAACAAATCAAAATCACGTTAGCCCAAAGAAACAAATCAAGATCATGTTAGCCCAAAGACCAAGATCGCGTTAGCCCAAAGAAACAAATCAAGATCACGTTAGCCCAAAGAAACAAATCAAGATCACGTTAGCCCAAAGATCAAGATAGCGTTAGCCCAAAGAAACAAATCAAGATCATGTTAGCCCAAAGAAACAAATCAAAATCACGTTAGCCCAAAGAAACAAATCAAGATCACGTTAGCCCAAAGAAACAAATCAAGATCACGTTAGCCCAAATATCAAGATCGCGTTAGCCCAAAGAAACAAATCAAGATCTTGTTTAGCCCAAAGAAACAAATCAAAATCACGTTAGCCAAAAGAAACGAATCAAGATCACGTTAGCCTAAAGATCAAGATCACGATAGCCCAAAGATCAAGATCACATTAGCCCAAAAAACCAACTTAAGATCACATTAGCCCAAAAAACCAACTTAAGATCACGTTAGCCCAAAGATAAAGATCACGTTAGTCCAAAGATCATGATCACGTTAGCCCAAAGAAACAAACAAGATCACGTTAGCTCGAAGAAACAATTCAAGATCACATTAGCCCGAAGATCAAGATCACGTTAGCCCAAAGATCAAGATCACGTTAGCCCAAAGATCAAGATCACGTTAGCCCAAAGGCGGATACTACCGTTGAGGATGATGTTTTTACGAGGTCGCTTTTTTCAGAGATGGAGTGACTCGTCTCCTTTCTAGTTCCTTTACTTTCAGTAACCGATAATCCAGTTCCTGTTTTCAGCTGGGAATACTGGAGCGTGTCGTTACAGAGGAGTCAGAATGGCACCTTCGCCGCGAGAAGATACCGCTTTGACTACTCTGCCAATTGGTAGTTAAAGGTAATGTATGTATCACACACGCCTGCTTAATAGGGCGGTTCACTTTTCAAAGTTACCTAAGAGGAAATTAACAAAGTTTTCAATACGCCCTAAACGTACAAAGATATCACGAAGTGTAACTGATCGATTAACACAAATTGACGTTAATAAACACTTTGAATGGAAGAAGAACGGTCTGCGAGAGAAATAAACCGGAACAAGTGACAGAAACAGCCGACAAACCGATCATCTGACTACCGCATACGCAGGGTTAATGCCATCACCTAGCAGATATCATTTCGGGAGTGAAGTGTTTGAGATTTCAATTGTACCAGGCATTCATTTATTTGAAAAGTAGGAGAGTGGCACGTTCTCTGTCTCGCTGTCATACCTACTTTATCAGTAACAAATGTAGCTAGTAACAACTGAGTCGGCAAGAACGTGTCGCGATCTATATGCGAACAAATTTGAGAAACAAGCATTCTAACTACTCAGTCAAACAATCGTTGATCGTCATGATCAAGACAATAAGCAGATGCATGTGACCTATGATAGTTGTTGTGAATGCCCACAATAAGTACGGTTTTTTTGTGCGCTCTGAAAAGGACGGTAAGTGGCAGGTTGCAGTAGCTTTTCTCACATCCCGAGCGTGCCGATGAAGGTGGACTGCGGTCCTTCAAGCGATTGTACTTTGCTTGGCTTCATCTGCGTGTCACTCACTATTACATGGTCGTTCTGTTTAGCTTTTGTTCACAGATTGATTCATCTTTCAGCTCAAATTTAATCATATTACCAGCCCTACAACTTTAATAAAGGGGCGATTTCTTCTTCTTCTTCTTCTTCTTCTTCTTCGCACGCTGTCAGACGTCAACCTGTATTTTTTCGAAAAAAAGCAGCGGTCACCCTGAGGCTATCGACACTGTCATAGAGCTTGTCTAGTGTTGCCACTGGTGTTGGCCTCATCTGCTTTCTCTGATCCTCGTATGTCGGGCAGTTTTGCAGCAAATGTTCAGCGGTCATTTTCTCGGTACCACATATCTTCAATTTATTGAATAGGTGGTACCTCAGTCTATTGTGGCCTGTGCGAAGTCTGAAGACCACGACCTGCTCTTTTCTGTTCAACTGGTAATAGGCATCGTTTTTTGTGTAGGGGCGATTTAAATTGCAAATGTTTTAAATAACAACATTGCCCGCCTATGCACATCATTTTTAGTCGCCATGTTACATGCTTGGAAGGTTACAGTGGCCATTTGCCATTTCAACTGGGATACCAGTTTGGTGTTTAGATCACTGGTCAGTGGTAAATAGTGTATTCATGCGCGCTTTTAAATAAAGAGTAATTTAATGGAGTGAAGCTCCACGCTCAAGTGTGTACAGTGTAGACGGTGCAAACCATTTAAACACTGTCGTTGAATTCATCAATTATGCTTCCAGCACAAACAGACACCTTTGGTAAATATTATGACATGTGGAATACAGAAAACACTCAGTGGTCTGGACAGCTACAACTACATGTGGTAGATTCTTGCTCACGACATTGTCAATAGTTTTCTCGTTTGCCACATTCTTCTGTGGGTGCGCGTGAGAGAATAACAGAAACAGACTACCACAAAATAAACAGTCTTATGCCAGGAAAGCCACATTTCTTTACTTTTCCTACATATGCTTCGTGTATAGTAGTAAAATGAACAATTTATAACCCAACACGCACTTTCGTGATTGTAACACACACATTCGTGTGTATTGTAACACGCACTTTCGTGTGTATTGTAGCACGCACTTTCGTATGGATTGTAACACGCACTTTCGTGTGTATTGTAACACGCACTTTCGTGTGTATTGTAACAAGCACTTTCATGTGTATTGTAGCACGCACTTTCGTGTGTATTGTAACACGCACTTTCGTGTGTATTGTAACACTCACTTTCGTGTGTATTGTAGCACGCACTTTCGTGTGTATTGTAACACGCACTTTCGTGTTATTGTAACAATCACTTTCGTATGTATTGTAACACTCACTTTCGTGTGTATTGTAGCACGCACTTTCGTGTGTGTTGTAACACGCACTTTCGTGTGTATTGTAACACGCACTTTCCTATGTATTGTAACAAGCACTTTCGTGTGTATTTTAACACGCACTTTCGTGTGTATTGTAACACGCATTATCGTGTGTATTGTAACACTCACTTTCGTGTTTATTGTAGCACGCACTTTCGTGTGTATTGTAACATGCACTTTCGTATGTATTGTAGTACGCACTTTCGTATGTATTGTAACACGCACTTTCGTGTGTATTGCAGCACGCACTTTCGTGTGTACAGTAGCACGCACACACATATTTCATGTATCTAAGTTTTGTCAATGTTCGTTTATAAAGTAGCAACCAAGTACGTTTTCGTGTAGATTCTGTCGATATCAGTTTTCATCGTAACTACGCACACTCACATACACACTGCCATACATACATATCCATACACTCAAATAAGCGCGTATATTCATAACTTACAGATTTTTTAAATTTACTGTAATACACAGCAGCAATACAATCACACACCAACATTTACAAAAACACAAAAACCACACATACACACACACACACACACATATACAGATACGCACATGTCTTCATATTCTTACAAACTTAGACATTTGGTTTAATACATAGAACAGCACAGCCACACATCCACGAAGAGAGAGAAAGAGAGAGACAGATACAGAAACGTCTTCATTTTCTTACATACTTTGACATTTGTTTAATACACACTAACAACACAGTGTCACCATTGTCGTATTCCTAGTCGTCACCAATCTGCGTGTACAAAGAAACAATACATACACAGACACACAGCCAAATGTGTAATGTGCTTCTCAGCGAGTATTCAATTTACGACAACTATGCTAGATTTTTTTAAAGAGCGTACATAGAGCGAACAGTCACCCCAATAATATTACAATGTAAATGCCCGCTTTGTTTATTCTTTTATTGCAGTGTTTAATAACTCGTTGAATCTATCATGTAGCATGTCCTTTATAGAACGTCGCTCCCGTCACACTGTCTGAAAGAAACTCTTTCAATTGCCAAAACTACAGCCTCCGGCACAGTCATACCCAGGCAATCCTGGATATCTTCGTACCATCGTCTTCTTGATCTACCACTGCCACTTTTGCCTGGCACCATACCTTCCATCACTGTTCTCTCATGACCGGTGCGTCTCTTGATGTGACCAAAGTATTTACATTTTCTGGCAACAATGGAATTGATAAACCAGTTCTCCTCTGTGCTCAAAATTTGTTGAATTTGTCTTTTTCTCCGTCCAGGGTATTCTAAGGATCTTTCTGTAACATTTTGACTCGAAGGATTCGATTCTTTGTCTAAAAGTTTGGTAATTGTCCATGATTCGGATCCATAAGCTGCCACTTATACAGGCTTTCAAGACTCTTACTTTTGTCGTTTTGTTTCTTGCTCTGCCATAATTTCTTCAGGCTGTTCAGTCTCTGCATTGGCAAAGCTGTTCTTCTGATTTCTTTTGAGCAATTTCTTGTCAATTCTGGAGCCCAAATATTCAAAATGCGTAAACTGATCTATTTCCTCACCATCTACTGTAAATTTATGTTCACATTGTATTTTGTCGGTGGACATTATCTTTGTTTTGTTTATGTTTATAAACAGGTTTTGATCTGCTGAAATTAAGCTGCTCTAGCCCTTCTGCACTTCTTGATAGTATCACTGTGTCGTCTGCGTATCGTAACTCTGGAATCTCGTACCCGCCAATCGTAAATGTATAAAAACTGGCAATGCTCTTGTCTTCTTTAACATTTCTCATTATACATTCCGCATATATGTTGTATAAATAAGGTAAGAGGATACATCCCTGTCTTACTCCCATTTGTACTGCTAACCAATCTGATGTTTGCCCAGATACTCGGACAGCGGCTCGTTGATCTTGGTATAATGTTTCAATGAGATGTATAATGTGCACCGGAAACTCCATTTCCGTCATGGTGTTCCACAGATTTTGATGTTTTACCGTATCGAATGCCTCTGTGTAATCGATGAAAGGTGTGTACATGTCTCCATTAAACTCTACATTTTTCGTTGATATTCCTCATATTGAATATGTGGTCCCTCTGTCTTTTGTAAAACCTGCTTGGACCACGAGGATTTCCTATTCAAATCTTGTCTCTATCCTTCTTAATACAATTCGCAAGAGTATCTTGCTAGCCTGGCTGGTCAGCGCGATAGTTCGGTAGTTTGTGCATAGCTTTAGATTGCCTTTTTGGGGGAGGGGTATATAAATTGATTTCTTCCATGCTTCTGGTTACTCTGCGCTGTGCCATGCTGTTTACACAGCTTGTGATAAACCCGAGCACTGGCCTCCTCTCCTGCTTGTATTATCTCTGCTTGGATATCATCACATCCTGGGGACTTTCCCTTTTTCAGGCTTTTGATTGTTGAGAGTACTTCCTCAAATGTTGGTTTAGGTTCTTTTTCATCCTTCGGTATCCACATTTCCACCAACAGCCTGGACAGATGCCTATACGAATGGCTCAGCTAAAGATGCCATTGGAAACGGGGGAGGAGGCGTCACTATAAAACTAAAAAGCAAAGTATACCCAGCAGCATTTGCCACTGAGAGACGCTGCAGCAACTTCAGTGCCGAAGTCAGTGCCCTGAGACAAGCAGCTGAAATCCTTATAGATTATAAGGAGCAGGCAGAAAAGCAAGTGGTCATTTCCACAGACACCCTCGCAGTGTTAATGGCGCTAAGAACCAGCACAAAAATAAACTCGGTGCTCTGGCAGATTCGCTCGAACGCCTGTCCCAGTGCTTCAAAAAAAAGCACAGTCCAGTGGATACCAGCCCGCTGCAACATTCCAGACAACGAGGAGGCGGACAGACTCGCCAGAGAGGAAGGAATGCTGCAGCAGAGTGATATAGAAATCACACACAATGAGATAAAAGCATTCATCAGGGCAACGAACAGTGCAAAATGGAAATGGACCACCCAAGCCACATAGAAAACGATGCCTACCATCAACTCTCAAGGCGAGACCAGGTGATAATTCTCCGGCTACGCATAGGTCACAACATACTTAGATGCCATCTGTACAACAAGTTCAAGATTAGCACTACAGACCTTTGTGCCAGCGGCACAACCCCCATGAAGGCAGAACATATGTTCCAGTCCTGTCCATTGCATACCGACAAAAGAAGTAGCATTTGGCAACAGCTAGTGTCCTTCCACGAGAAGCTGTACGGAAGCGTATAGAGCCTTGAGTCGACTGCTGCCTTCGTTAGAGGCATTGAAGTTGAGGTCTGAAGATGAACGAGGAAGAAGAAGATCCTTCGGTGGGATTGTAGCTGAGCTCTTTGTTTTATCTTCATACACGCTTCTGCAGTACTCTATCCATCTATTCAGTATGTCTTTGGTTGTTGTTAATGTGTTTTCCTCTTTGTTATTGATGACATGCGGAACCGGACGAAATTCCCTTGTCGGTGTTCTTATCGCCTTAAAGGCATCTCTCTTCCTGCCTTGTTGCTGTAGATTCTCTATGTCCTTACAAGTGTCCACTATGTATTGTCTTTTATCTTTTCTTATTTCTCTTCTTACTTTTCTTACGCAGTTTTTATATGCTGTGTTGGTCCCCTGACTTCCCATTTGTTTTAATTGTTTCCTTTCTTTAATGAGTTTCATTGTTTCATCGGATATATAGCTCTGTTTCTTGTGCGACATCCTGGGAATCATTTCGTTTGTTGTCGAGATTAAAATATCCCTTGCGTTTGATTTTAACTCCTCAGATGTTATCTGTCCATGTTCTGCAAGCAACGCCTCAAATTTGCTTTCTACTTTGATGTTGAATTCAGTCGGAATTGCTGTTCGATCGAAGCGTATTGATTTAAAAAAAAAAATATTTGGTTAGTTACTTGCTTAACAATTGCTCCACTTGGTGACATTTCCATTAAGGGGGATATCTTATGTTCTTCTACATCATCTCTCTTAACGATATTCACGATTTGTCCCAGTCGTTTAACATTCCTGTACTAGCGGTCAATGTCGTCATGTTGCAAATAACACTCTTGGGGATGAGCGACTCCATTGTAGTTCATCTCAGATTTGGTGGGAAGGCAGGGAGGACTTGGAGTAGCCAGTTTATTTCTTCGTTCTCTGGTTCGACCTATCTTTGTGAACTACGTCAGCTATTAATTTACAGCTGGAAAGAGTGATCATACTACACAGCTGGGTAGACCACATATCGACCTCAGTGGAACTCAGTCGCTCTGCCGCCAGAGATAAGCGCTCTAACTACCGTTCAGTCGTTAAGCCCTCACGAGAACATGTGAACAGGCGATGGTCTCCTGTGGCGTCAATCATTTTGATGATTTCCGTCTACACGTGTAATCCTTTCTCACTGCGATCGGAGCATAGGATTAACGCTACAGTTAGCTTCCTCCTGGAAACCTTCGTTTGAGTGCTCTTGCTATGTTGGTTTTGTAGTAATATATTTCACATGATTTGATTGCTAGCCTCACCCACAACTTTCTTTAGGCGCATTTTTCCATTGGCGTGAAAGTTGCTCCTAGTCAATTCTTGTCTTCTCAGAAAAGGGCCATGGGACCGAGACGGGTAATTCGAAAGTTTGTTTACATAAACTTTAAAGTATTCGTTTATTTTTTTCATTTGTTTGTTTACATTGAGGGGTTCAGAATTACAAATTGTGCCTTCAAGTGGTAAAATATATGGCAACAATGTTGGTGAGCCATTACCTCGTCAAAGTGAAAACTCACTGAATGTTTGAATTTTTGTTTGACTTTACTGTTTGTTCTTTTCCTTCTTGGTCTCCTACTTCTTCTTCTTCGTTTGATTCCCTGAAATAAAGCATTTCATTTTTGTATTCCTGTACCGTATACAGCATATTGTTCCTTGAGCTTTCTTTTCAAACCTAGACGGCTCAACACGCTTGTGGTATGAGTTAATGAGACGGTATGCAAAGCAAAGAGATGGCGAGTCTTCGGCCCAAGGAGTTGACTTATTTAAGGATCCAATAAATGTTTTATAAACTAGACCATTGTGTAATATTGTATTTTTATGAGCATATCGTGTCCCATACATTATCGCTTCTCTGGATGTACGTTTTAAGAAATATATGTAGATTTATTTAAACGCACATATCGTGATTGACAACAAAAACGCTTACACCCAGACAGACTTCCAATAATTGTAAGATCTGACATCTTGACCTTAAAAGCACCTACATTTGGTTCATTCGATACGAGACATACACAAAGCAATCACTAATCATGGTTGACATAACAATCGTTGAATCAGCATCCCTCAGACGAGAACTATACATATGATGTAGGTTGAGTTGGGATGGATGTATGAGTGGGACGAATAAGGAGTGTGTACTACCAGCGAGATACAAGAACAACCAAAATCAATATCTTTTGCGATTTGCTGGAAGAGACTGAGCATGTATGGGTCTACCGAATTGTAGTTGTATCCAATCTTCAGAACAAATAACACATAACTTATCATGCCATGCTGCTGGCTAAATTCTTTCCCAATACCCAAACATGATCTCAATTATAGTAATGCGAGACCACAATGAAATGGTTGGTAATAACAATACGTGCAGCAAAAGAGTAATGACGTGATGGTGGACAGCTTAAACAGTTCAATTATGAGAGGTGGGAATATCTCCACATAAGAATATCAGTTATTGGGGGGAAGCTCTTCTCAAATAAGGCTAGTCACAAACTAACATGGCATTCTCCAAATGGACAAGACATAAGCCAGTCAAATCACATAATGATCAACAGAGCAGGTAAAGGCATTCACTATAAGAAGTGATAGTAAGAACATGTACAGATGTCATCACCTAGCAGTGGTTATTACTAATGTGAAGGTCAGAGCTGCAGACCCAAGGGTAACAAAGCAAAGGAAATATCATCTAGCTAGGCTGAAGGACCCTCAATTCTCTCCCCTGCCACCACAAACCGTTTATGGGAGACCAGGTGCAAACGTCATTAGACCAGTGAATGATAGACATGGAAACCTCATTACAACAAGGCATGGACAAGAATCAAGATGGGCAGAACATTTCAGAAAAACACGCAATAAGAATTCACCCAAGCCTCAGCTAAACATTCATCAGGCCAGAACAGACATAAATGTAAACATAAGCATTCCAAAAAAAAGAGGAAAAGATCACAGCTTTCAAAGAACTGAAGAATGAGAAAAATAAATACCAGGACATGATAGTTTGAAGGCAAAATTGTTTAAATACAGATCCATAATTAGCAGCGTATTTAATCTACTATTCACACACATCCGGTAGAAAGAGATAACACCGGGTGTGGAGCAAAGGAATAATTGTTAAACTACCAAACTACAGATACTCGGATACATTCTCAGATACACTTCGCAGACGCTCCCCTCCACACACATGCTCACATGAACCATTTCTCCAATATTCCCAAACATAAGCTGATGATAAAAGTTAACTATCAGCATGTCAAGAATGTCACTCGAGCGGTAACAACGGAGGAAGGAAAAGACCATAGTAACCGCCCTAATGTACAGTACGAGGCGTGTTCAAATGAAACCGAATCGAATTGCACCACGTGAACATACGTGCGATGCGCATGACGACGTCACTTCTGATGTTGGTTGGTTGGTTGGTTGCTAATTCCCACAATGGGTTGGTACCCCTTTGTGCGCCCTGAAAAGGACGGAACTTGTGGCAGAATGTAGTAGCTTTCCTGACATACCGAGCATGCTGATGAGTGGACCGGGGCCCTCCAGGCGGTTGTGCAATGCTTGGCTTAATCTACGTGTCACTCACTACTACGGGGATTACATCGAACCTCACCTTGTTAGCCAGAATGTTGTTCTCGACAACAGCTCGTTTCCAGGACGACCAACGAGGAGGTCAAGTGAGGTTCTTGGCCAGTATATTTCTCCTGACCCTGGCTAACATTTTTTGATCAGTGTATTTTGCCTGACCAGACGATAACCTCATCGTCTCTACTCCTGATGTAAACAGCATATACCAACTGTAAAGTTTGCAAAATTTCATTATCCTCTGACTCATCGTTTCCTCAGCAGACCGTTGAAAACATGGCGGGTGTGATACAAAATCCGTCTAGAGTTCACCAGCGAGCGGTGATTAGGTTTATAAAAGGATGTCGAAAAGTTGCCATTCATCGCACAATGCAGGTAGTGTATGGTGACAAAAGTGTGGCGAACGTAAGATCCGACGACGGTCCTCCTGAACTGCTGCATCAATTTTGGCAATTACATCTTCTGACGCAACAATATGCGCCTGACCTGGTCTCGAAAGATCTTTCGTTAACTCACGTCTTTCTTTAAAAATCGTTGCCAGTTCTTCACTGTTGTCTTCGACACACTTTTGTGGCCATACACTGTCTGAAATGTGCGATGAATGTCAACTGGTCGACATCTTTGAGCTGTTAGAAACCGAATCACCGCTCGCCGATCAACTCTGGACTGATTCCGTATCCCATCCGCCATGTTTTCAACGGTCTGCTGTGGAAACTATGAGTCGGAGGATAATGACATTTTGCAAACTTGACGGTTGGTATGTGCTGTTTACATCATAAGTGACGTCATCAGACCCATCGTACGTATGTCCACTTGTTGCAGTTTGGTCCAGTTTCATTTGAACACGCCTCGTAGAACGATAACTTAAGAGGGTTGTGTATGTGCACTAGCAGTCTCATTATGTAAAATAAACTGCTTCACATATCACAACCACAAGAGCACACAGAAAGTGCTTTGATATGCGCTTCCTGTAAGCTGCAGTTGTGGCCTCAAGCGGCCTGACACTTTATGTGGAGACACAAATGAGACAAGACAAGACCCAGAATGTATATATGCGCTTAAGTCGTCTACCCTATGTCCTGTGTACACATGGTTGCACTCCCCCCCCCCCTCCCCGCCTTCACCCCAACCCCTCTCCCGTATTTTGAGCTAAATCAATTGTAGTGCCACATGAAGACTGTCATTCACTGAGCCCTGAAGTATCTCGTGCATTAATACAGCATTTCAAAATATTCACGAATTACGAAAATTTAAATAATGTGTTTCTTTTTTCTAAGTACAATCACTGCATTGCTGCGTTTTTGTTTTTCTATTTTTCTTCATGCATCGTGAGATGTTTGTTAATGTGCCTTCCGAATGATAATTTTCGACGATTGAAAAAATTCCAATATTTTCCGCTACATGACTTCATTTAAGCACTGGAGATTATCAGGTTTTTGTACCAAACAATGGAGCCAAAGTGGGCAGGGCAAACTTGCATCGCATAAGGATGGCCTGCAGGCACAATATTTAAGCAGCGTGTAATTATGCATAATAAGCCATTCGTTTCAGCATACATATTTCAGCATTTGAATGTTAAAGTAACACTTAATGGTTCACGTTTTGCTGTTGTATCTACTATGAACACGTCTTTCCAGAAGCGATTGCCGTATACATTTATTGATATAAGAAATTATGCCTTTTCAACTCAGTAACCCGTGCATTAGGATAACAGAGTATACTGCACGATTGACAGATCACAAGACATAAACTAGAGCATATGTTTGTCCATTTGAGCAGATGTTTGTGTGTGTGGGTGTGGTCGTTCACCCAAACAACCTTGGTGTGTCCTGGTACAGGTTACTGGAGACAAGGTGATAAGGGAAAGCTCGCTTCACTGTTGTAGTGAACCGCCCTCTTTGCTAACATAAACATACCTATAAAAATATATCAACAATGTATCTGCCCTCTCCACATACTATCTAGTTCTCGTGCTCTGTCTTCGTATCTTCTTGTCCATTCTCTCAGCAGTAATCTCTACACGTGCTTGTAAACTGACATGCATGATACACCCCGTACTAATTTATGTGAATAAATTAGGGGTGACACAACACATGTGCCACCAATAATGTATTAAACAAAAAGAATCTGCGAATTCCTCTAGTAAGGTCAAGGTAACATTTGTTTTCTTTGCATGTGATTGGGATTACTTTTTGTCGTTTCTTTTCAACTGTGGTAATTTATAAACTGTTGGTCATTTTTGAGTACCTTTATTTTAGTCTGGATTGTGAACTTGCTAATGTAGATAGTACTTTTGAATTTGGTACTTTTATTATTCTCTTCCTAATTGTGTTTGCACTCTTGTTTGTTTTTGTTTGCTCCGGGTTTAACTTTCTTTTGACGAAGTTAAACTCTTTTCAACATAAGACAGTCAATTTTTAAAGTTATATCAGAGTTCTTGAACCATCAAAACGTAGGCATCCAAAAGGGGACTCTTGTGCAATATTAAAAAGCACTTCATCTCGAAGTGACTATATTCCGCGGCGACACCAACACTGTAATGAATGCTAATGCTGGTAACACCCAATTTTTGTAAAGCCACGATGATAACTATTTGCACTATTGAAAAGGGATGTATGTGCTTCTACTTTACTTTTTGTGTGACAGTTAGACTGGAAGGTCTTTAACCTGAAGATCTGTTTGTCTTGTTAAAACTTAATATGTATCGTTAAGTGAGGTTTGAAAGTTAGGACAAGATCTTTAGAGACGGTCTAGTTTCTTTGAATGTTGTTGTCCATCAAACATTAAAATGCATATTTTATGGATCCTAGGCATTAATACACAGACACAACACATACATACATACACACACACACACATACACACACACACATGAGGCAGTCATTAAGTAACAGCAATTTGATTAATAACATTTTTACACGAGTGTGGACCAGACAATTTGTGTATCTTGTTTTTCGACATAGTCCTTGTGCCTGACAACACGCTGTGTCTACCTGTTCACTAGCTTGTGGATGTCCAACACACTTTGTCCACCTCTTTACTAGCTTGTGGATGTCCAACACACTTTGTCCACCTGTTCAATAGCCTGTGGATGTCCAACACACTTTATCCACCTGTTCACTAGCTTGTGGATGTCCAACACACTTTGTCCACCTCTTCACTAGCTTGTGGATGTGAAACACACTTTGTCCACCTGTTCACTAGCTTGTGAATGTCCAACAAACTTTGCCCACCTGTTCACCAGCTTGTGAATGTCCAACACACTTTGTCCACCTGTTCACTAGCTTGTGAATGTTCAACACACTTTGCCCACCTGATCACTAGCTTGTGGGTTTCCAGCACACTTTGTCCACCTGTTCACTAGCTTGTGGATGTCCAACACACTTTGTCCACCTGTTCACTAGCTTGTGGATGTCCAACACACTTTGTCCACATGTTCACTAGCTTGTGGAGGCCCAACACACTTTGTCCACCTGTTCACTAGCTTGTGCATGTCCAACACACTTTGTCCACCTGTTCACTAGCTAGTGGATGTCCAACACACTTTGTCCACCTGTTCATTAGCTTGTGGATGCCCAACACACTTTGTCCACCTGTTCACTAGCTTGTGAATGTCCAACACACTTTGTCAATCTGTTCACTAGCTTGCGGATGTCCAACACACTTTGTTCACCTGTTCACTAGCTTGTGAATGTCCAACACACTTTGTCCACCTGTTCACTAGCTTGCGGATGTCCAACACACTTTGTACACCTGTTTATTAGCTTGTGGATGTCCAACACACTTTGTCCACCTGTTCACTAGCTTGTGAATGTTCAACACACTTTGCCCACCTGATCACTAGCTTGTGGGTTTCCAGCACACTTTGTCCACCTGTTCACTAGCTTGTGGATGTCCAACACACTTTGTCCACCTGTTCAATAGCTTGTGAATGTCCAACACACTTTGCCCACCTGTTCACTAGCTTGTGAATGTCCAACACACTTTGCCCACCTGTTCACTAGCTTGTGAATGTCCAATACAGTTTGTCCACTTGTTCACTAGCTTGTGGATGTCCAACACACTTTTCCACCTGTTCACTAGCTTGTGGATTTCCAACACACTTTGTCCACCTGTTCACTAGCTTGTGGGTTCCCAACACACTTTGTCCACCTGTTCACTAGCTTGTGGATGTCCAACACACTTTGTCCACCTGTTCACTAGCTTGTGAATGTCCAACACACTTTGCCCACCTGTTCACTAACTTGTGGATGTCCAACACACTTTGCCCACCTGTTCACTAACTTGTGGATGTCCAACACACTTTGCCCACCTGTTCACTAACTTGTGGATGTCCAACACACTTTTTCCACCTGTTCACTAGCTTGTGAATGTCCAACACACTTTGCCCACCTGTTCACTAACTTGTGGATGTCCAACACACTTTGTTTCAGCAGATGAAGCAGAATCGGGATGCCGATGTTTAATGAAGCTCGCTGATTATACACTCTCTTGTTCCATCTTGTTATGTGTCCTACTCCGCTCGAACTTCGTTTGATGTTGACACTTTTTAGTCTGTGAAATGATGATTCATTTATTGCGGTCTTCTCATCCAGCAGACGGTCGTTGATTGATTTCAAAATGTCACTCCTATCCATCACTAATGTGCCCGTGACGGGGAGCCCGTGAAGTCAAGATGTCAGCTCTTTCATTGTCCCCAACCCCAACATGACGACGACAGTAGATCCATGACAACCTCAGGAGGTTTGAGGCATCAACCGCTGCTATCCACTCGTACCTGAGCCATTCCTCCCTTCTGTACCTTCTGAAGTAGGGCATGCGCGTCTGTCACGATGACTACCCCTGTTAAATAAGTCTCAAATATCCATCTCAGCGCTGAGGTCACTGTTTTCATCTCTATTCTCAAACTAGAGATGTCCCGCTGCGCAGCACTGATACGTCGATGTATATGACGGCATCACTATCCAGAGTGTTCTCAGTTATCAGCGGATTCACCTGGTGATATGCTCTCCCGTTGCCCCAGTCTCTGCATTCCTTGTCTAAGGTTATGGTGACTCTCTGGTACTATATCATTATATCACCAGTGTGGACCCATTCTTTCCCCTTGGCTATCGCTTCAGCTGGGGTGACATGTCCGGTTATTTTCTCTGCATGTACCATTAATGACGCTCCTCTATTGATTCTTGATGTCTGAGATACTATTGTATACAGGGTGTCACGTGTCTGTGGAGACAAGCGTTTAGACTTTGGCTTCTTCCATTTTATAAATGGGCGTCACCTATAACAATCCCAACATGTACCGCATCATCACAATCGGGATATCTCTAGTGCAGCTCAGAACAAGTCGCATACCTTCATTCTGGATGCGTTCCAACCTTTCAAACTGTGTTCTTGATGTCTTTGTCCCTAACCGATAACCGACAACACAACCTGATGAAATACGATGAACAGGAGACGATGTTCCAAGTTCACAGCAGCCATAGTCTTGCGTGATCCTAGCCCTCGATTACAACGCTGTACGGTTTGGTCAACATGACAATTATCTGAGAGGCTGCGATCAAACGTCACTTCGAGGAATTTCAACCCGTCGCACCTGTCAATGGTGCATCCCTCAAATGTGATTCCCGGGAGCAACCTTTAGTATAGAGTTATTCAAAGAGCACCACATCATGCAGGCCTTGTTCGGATTGATCTTGGAACTTGAGTCGCCACACCATTGTGAGATTACCTGCAATGTATATAGGATGGCGTTGATCAACTCATTCCTGTCTGAGCCAGTCCTGTTCGTGTAACATGGATCACAATCTTACTTTCTCTTTTCATGTAGCATGCATCAAACTAGTCTCACTGTCTTACTTTCAAATTACACTAATCATTCTAGTCTGGCTTTCTTTTTCCACGACTCAATTGACGCAATTGGCTTATTAAAAGTTGTTCACGAGTCAAAGGGAGCAGATAGCATGTTCCAAGTGTCCCATACTTCAAAGAAGCAGAATACATATTGTTGATACACCGGATCAGATGTGTCGATGACATAGATAGGAATTCCGAACTTAGGTTTAAAATATTTTATTTGCTTCACATTGTCTATTTATATTGAACATTTTTGAATTCCTGTCATGCAGTCTCCTCTGCATAACATGTTTATGACAAAGAATTATGTGCTTTAACTTGCTTTTTACAGCGAACATAAGAATAACCAGATTAACAGAATGCATAACTTGTATATTATTCGTCTTGCATTGCAGGGCGTTGCGCTTCTAACCGGGCAACGGTGCGTAACGTTATGTCTCCAACCAACCTAGACTTGGCTTATTGTTAGTGTGGCGATTTTGTGAGACAAGAATGCATTGTACATCTTATTAAAAACGATAAGAGGGTCTTTATAAAAAGTGAAGGATCAATGAAGAAGAACATAAATACGATGATATTTAGTAAGCATAGTGCAATGTATGCTTCGTGGAAAAAGAAAGCCAGACTAGTATGGCAGGCAAGTTTATTGTCTGTTGCCAGGTAGCCGAATGCTTCGACTATACGTAGTAGGTATTTTATAACTTCTTTCGGCTTACTGGATTTGAGGAATAAATAATTTTGCTAGATTTTTAACTTGAATTTTGAATTTTGTCCGAGCAGCGGCCGTTAAGCCTATTCTTTTCGATTTCTAACTACCAAAGAATTTTTAACGTGCTGGACACGGGTGTCCAATCTCACTACTCAGAGAGAAGGGCAATAAATTTTTACCTGAAAATCCACCTGAAAAAATGCCCAGTCTCCACCGTAATTTGAACCCACGACCTCCGTCATCCGAGGCGGACACCTTACCTCGAGACCACTGGGTCCCCCACCCAAGGCGGACACTTTACGTCTAGACCACTAAGTCCCCCTCTCAAGGCGGACACCTTACCTCGAGACCACTCAGTCCCCAACCTGAGGCTGATACCTTAGCTCGAGACCACTGAATCCCCCACCCGAGGTGGACACCTTACCTCGAGACCACTGAGTCCCCCACCCGAGGTGGATACCTTACCTCGAGACCACTGAGTTTCCCCCACCCGAGGCGGACAGCTTACCTCGAGACCACTGAGTCCCCCACCCGAGGCGGATACCTTACCTCGAGACCACTGAGTTTCCCCCACCCGAGGCGGACACTTTACCTCGAGGCCACTGAGTCCCCCATCCGAGGCGGACACCTTACCTCGAGACCACTGAGCCCAAAACAATCCAGAGCACGGACAGTTATTGTTAGATTATCACACTTACAACAAACTGATAATTGAAGTACAGCATGTACAATGCCAGCTGTCGATGTCATCATTTGTATGATGGGGGTTCTCTGGTATATGAAAACTGGGATTTTTATTTGATAGTAATAACTTTAGGGTTAAAGTTGGAATTACAGTTAACGTTAGGGTTAAAGTTGAAATTACAGTTAACGTTAGAGTTAAGTTTAACGTCATGGTTAGCTTTAACGTTATGGTTAGATTTAACGTTAGGGCTAGGATTAATGTTAGGGTTCAGTTCAACGTTATGGTTAAGTTTAACGGTATGGTTAAGATTCACGTTAGGGTTCGTATTAGCGTCAGGGTTAGATTTTACGTTAGCGTGAGGGTTAGGATTAACGTTAAGTTTAGTGTCAATTAGGCGAGTTTTTACCTGGTACGTCATATGGACAAGTAAAGAAGTCAGTTCGTGGAAGGAACAGAAAGTTCATGAAATTCACAGCTAGCCTATTAGGGTCTAACGAATACATTAAGGAAATTAATGTAAAAATTCAGCCTCCTTTAAAAAAAACATGATGGATGAGAGGGGCATGCGGCAGATATAACAGATGAAACAGAATAAAACAGAACTTTCAAGTAATGATCAGAATACACGAGAGCTGACATGCAGCGGGTGATACATGTCTTAGAGATGAGATGTTTCCGAAGACTTCTAAACGTCACATACAAAGACCGAGTTACAAATGAGGAAATACGAGAAACAATTAAAACAGCAATAAGGCCTTTTGATGATCTCTTGGCAACTGTCAAAATAAGGACACTCGCTTGGTAGGGTCGTATATCGAGATAAAAAAGTCTTGCAAATACGATCCTGCACGGAAAGGAACTCTTATAAAACATGCTACATGTTTCTAAAACATGCTACACTCTTCTGAAACACGATCACTGCTTCTAAAACATTCTCCACTTTTCTAAATCATGCTCCACTTTTCTAAATCATGCTCCACTTTTCTAAATCATGCTCCACTTTTCTAAATCATGCTCCACTTTTCTTAAACATGTTCCACTCTTCTAAAACATGCTCAACACTTGTAAACCATTCTCCATTCTTCTTAAACATTCTCCGCTCTTCTAAATAATTCTCCACTCTTCTAAAATATTCTAAACTCTTCTGAAACACGATTCACTCTTCTAAAACATTCTCCGCTCTTCTAAATAATTCTCCACTCTTCTAAAATATTCTAAACTCTTCTGAAACACGATTCACTCTTCTAAAACATTCTCCACTCTTTTAAATCATGCTCCATTCTTCTAAGACATACTTTTCAACAGCGTTCGATACTCTTCTAAAACATGCTTCACACTTCTAAAACATTCTCTATTCTTCTAAACATCTTGTTATCTGGATACTGCATTAGAGGATCAAAAGTGTTCTTTGACTTGAGCAAAAATGTTTAGAGATCCGGCGTGACTGACTCACTGATTTAAAACTAACCTTGCACATTTTAAAGGAATATTGAGTGTCCACAAACAATTTTCAACTTCTGAGCGTGTAAACAGCAGCCAACGAAATGAGAAAAGACATGCATAATAAATGAGTACACAGTCGTTGCACAGTATCATTAAAGAATGTAACTTTTTCTTTTCTAGCCAGGAACTACGGAATGCAGAGCAATGAGTCTAATATTTGAAATGCGCTTTTAAATTTAAAAAAAATTGTTTTGCTTTAGCTGTTTACAGAGACTTCCTCGGTTGAAGTTTATCTGCTGTGTGTTTGTGTGTTTGTGTGTTTGTGTGTTTGTGTGTTTGATGGACATTCATTTATAGTTTTCAGGCAAAGAATGTATTTTAGCATGATGTCCTTACTGCATTATGTGTATGTATATAAATATATAAACACATACATCATGAGGAAAAAACGATGAACTTACATGAGACATGTTATTAGAATGAACAACCCTTTAAATTGAAAGCACTCGAATGGACACCAAGGGGCGTTTGGAAAAGAGGGAAACCTAAGGAAACAGAAGAGCAATCATTCAAGAGTGCTCAACTATGGGCCTCAGCACAATACACGATATAAAAACAGTGGCGAAACACTGTTCCATAATGGTCTTTGGTCTTCTGCCCTTGAACACCTTCTGATCATAGCATAGATAGATGTGTTTCTTATGTGTACCCACGCTGGACTGACATGTATTTGTGTCTATATGTGTGTGGGTGTATGTATTCATGTATATATATGTACACACGCACGCACATACATACATACATACATACATTTATGTACTAAGTATCTTCATGTGTATCATGTACGGAGTTTGTCATATTCTAATTCACAGCTGTTGCCCTTGTAGTTGTGTAGGTTCTGGGATAGGAAACGTTTGCACTGAGAATCAAGTCAATTACAACGTTAGTGAAACTTGATATAGTATATAATGTCGTAGGAGCAGTGAATAATGAGTCTGTCTGGGGCCATTAGCATTTTATTGTACGTTTCATGCAAAGTATTGTTGTTACTGTAAAGAAGGAGACACATAGACAGGAAGAGAGAGCAAGAGAGAGAGACATAAAGGGAGGTAGAAACGTATGTGTCCGTGAGAGAGAGAGAGAGAGAGAGAGAGAGAGAGAGAGAAAGAGAGAGAGAAAGAGAGATATTACGTTGGGGGAATGGGGGTACACAAATATAGGTCAAGGCCACGAAACTGGAAGAAAGGATATAATAGAGGCAGGAGACAATGTCTAACTAACTATACTAGTTGGAAGTTATGGGCTTTTCTGGCTATTCATATTTCTTTCCCGTCGTTTTCATGTACGTATCCTGTTGACACCAGAGCAGTGTATCTTTAAATCTTCTTCTTCTTCTTCTTCTTCTGCGTACACAGTCAGACAGTAACCATTATTTTTTCGAAAAAAGCGGCGGTCATCCTGATGCTCTCGCCACTGCCATAGAGCTTGTCTTGCAGTTCCACTGGTAATGGCCACATCTGCTCTCTCTGATCCTCGTATGTCGAGCAGTTTTGCAGCAGATGTTCAGGGGTCATTTTACCAGTACCGCACGGGCATTCGTCGGTACACCCTATCTTCAATTTGTTGAATAGGTGGTACCTCAGTCTGTTGTGGCCAGTGCGAAGTCTGAAGACAACGACCTGCTCTCTTCGGTTCAACTGGTAATAGGCATCGTTTTTGGTGTAACCAGTATGTTCGGTTTCCCATTTGGTCATGTATCTGGCTTTGATAAGCCGTTTTGACTCTTCGTACGTCATACTGGTATCTGTTTGTGGTAGTCTTGCACCTTCTTTTGCCAGTCTGTCTGCCTCCTCGTTGCCTTGGATGTTGCAGTGTGACGGAACCCACTGTACCACTACCCTTTTTGGTGCGGTCTGCTGGAACAGTTTGCAGAGTGCTGCTCTTAAGTCATTAAGCTCAGTGTTTTTCTGGCTTTTTAGCGATGTGACTACGGCGAGAGCATCTGTCAGCAGGACTATATGGCTCTCATTTTCCCTGTGTGTCACCATTTCTTCCACTGCCGCCCTCAGTGCCTCTGCCTCCGCTCTGAAATTGCTGATTACAGGAAGCAATGTGCGTCGTGTCGTTTGATTGTCTGCAAAGTTTCTCCGCTTTAGTTTCCCATTTCCCAAATTGTTTAGTCTCTGGTACATTGGATGGTCCGTCAGTCTTCGGAGTTTCTCTGACTGCAGCTGGGCTCTGCAGTCTCTTCTATCGGTCATGGATTGCAGTTTTGTAATCTTTTCAAGTTCTACAATTGGCGTTGACTTCATGCCACCTGTTATAATTCTCATGGCTTGGTTTTGAAGTTTGTTAACTTTATCGAAGTTCGCCTTCGCTGCTGTTGTCCATGCCGCAATGCCATACTCGAGAACTGGTCTCACTCTTCCAGTGTACAGTTTCTTTAGTATGTCTTCGTCTGCTCCCCAGCTTGTGCCAGCAAGTTTCCTCATGATTGCCATTCTTTCTCTGGCTTTCATTCGGTTTCTCTCAATCTGACTTTTCCATGTCATGCGCCGATCAAATGTGACTCCCAGATAGGTTGGGTTGTCGTTTGGCTGCAGGATTTTGCCATTTAGACTTAATTTGGTACTTTGGGGTTTTAATGAAAGCGAGAATATTGTGCATGTTTCTCCTCGTTTATTTTGACCAGCCATGAGTTCGCCCACGCTTCCAGCGATGTTAGGGCCGTCTGCATCCGATTTCTTGCTATGGTGAGATTCTTTTCAGAGGTCCACATAGCCAGATCGTCTGCAAACATTGAGCTATGGACTCTTCTTGGTATATTCTCTGTAATATCGTTTATATATACCAGGAAGAGTGTGGGTGACAATACTCCCCCTTGGGGTACTCCCTGCTCGAGTGTCACCTTTTTGCTCATCTGCCCTTGTACTTGGAATCTTTAAATCTGAATCCTGTCAAATCAATGTGTTTACTTCTCACTCCAATTATTGTAAATTAGATATTAACTAGTTTTGCGAGGGACTGTAGTAGAACTGAATGATCACATTAGTTAGGAAAAAAAAAAAAAGGTTGACAATGTATGTTCGCGTCATATCGGCAGTAGGAATTAGTATGCAGTCGGCAGAACAGCAATGGCTTCCCTGCTGAGATGTTGAAAAAAAGAGAATCGAGCCTTCTGCTTCATATTTATCGTTCGTTCTCAAACTCCCGCTACCAAGCCCTGAAAAGGACTTTGCAAGTAGCAAATTTGTAGTCCGGACAATGAAATGCGCTGTGTCGTAGTTTACAGCTGGACTGCGATATATGTACCTTTCGGTACCACATACGTGACTTATGCGTGGCATTTTTTGGGTACCGGTTTAGCCTTCCTTATTCGATCCCTTCTCCGTAGCCAGTCTGACCTCCCTTCTCCTAAGCCAGTCCTCCCTACCTTCTCCTTAGCCAGTCCTCCCTACCTTCTCCTTAGCCAGTCTGCCCTCCCTTCTTCGTAGCCAGTCTGCCCTCCCTTCTCCTTAGCCAGTCTGCCCTCCCTTCTCCTTAGCCAGTCTGCCCTCCCTTCTCATTAGCCAGTTTGCCCTCCCTTCTCCTTAGCTAGTCTGTCCTGTTGCAGCCTGTTATCCAGGATCATCACGAGCAGGTGGAGAAGGGTCTTGGAAGCTATGTGTCGCTGGACATGACGCTAGCAGACAGCTCTAGGTCGTTGACCACTACAGCTCATGCACTGCTCAGCATCTTGATCCCGAACCAAACTTAAGAAAACATGTCGAAGAACCATTCCAGACAAAATGAGATCATGTGACAGAGCTGGGTCACCGTTCGAAATGTGTCTATGGAGCGGTGGAAGTGGAGGGAGTTTTATGCTGTTTTTACAGAAGCCATCATGTGTGATGTTCATCTATGGCTTTATCGGTCAATGTCCAATGATCTAAGAAGAAGATTGGGTATGTTGTTTCATTCAATTCAAATTATAACAATGTTTTTTGTCACTCATGTGGGGAAGCAGCTGCGTTACCGAACGTTTAGAGTGTTTGTCTGTCGCAGCTATAGGACCAGGTTTGACCACCGGCCAAATGAAGAAAGATAAACGGAAAACAATATTATTTTATTTTTGTACAAACAAAATGTATTATTAACGTAATTCTCATCAGCATCGTAATTACAAAAGAAGACATAGAAATGCAAGGTGATACATTCTAGAATTGAGAAGCACAAAGTTTATGAAAACAAACAAGATCATCTAAGATAATGAAAAGCTGAGAGAATTGAGAAAAACCACATTTATTCTGTGCGGGAGGATGATTAAACACACACAAACAGGTGTCCATTTGTTCCTTAAAAGTACATTATGTATGACAAAAGTGGAGCCACTTAAATTACTTGGATGCTACGTGGAACCAGTACTGACATATGGCAGTAAATCGTGGACAATCATCAAGTAAGCGCATATATCTTTGGCGGCAATGGAGATGTGGTTTTATAAAGAATGCTGCGAGTCCCACGAACTGCAAGGAAGACTAATAATTCAGTACTCAAAGAGGCACAGACAAAAAGAGAACTCATTGTAAGTATCACAACAAGGCAGTCATCCTATTTCGAGTATGTAATGAGACGAGGCAACTTGGCACAGCTTGTGACAATGGGAAAGATTCGCACGAAAGAGTGATAGAGTAAGGCTGAGAGAGAAGATGTTGCACAGCCTGAGAAAATGGCGCGGGTGACAATCAACAACAGAGTTGGCAAACGAAACACGTGATAGAAATGGATGGAAGTACATGATCGCCAACGCCAACCGGCAGAGCACCTGAAGATGATGATATATAACCAGCATCGCCCCTGAGTTTGACAATATGTCGTGGATTTGTTTGTGGTATGGACGTTTCTCACTGTCGACCCAACTGTAAATATGTAATTGGCGATGTGAGAAACATTTCAGAGCCACGGCGGGAGTTACGGAGTTCCCGCTCTGTCGTCTGCACTTTCTGTAGCGAAAGGGACCGAGCACATATAAGAACCCAGGTGAAATGACGTCGATTCTAACATACATTTGCCATTATATATACACCGGCCTATAAGGTCTTTATGCGGTCCGACATTCTGATTGATTGTATTTCGTTGGTTGATATATGAGATATGATCCTTGCGCGATATTCCAATAATTCGGCTGAATGATTTTATCTGTATTGCTGGGAATTTCATAGGTGGCGCAAACATGTGGACATTATACCACCAAATATATTCATGAAAACTCAAAGATGATGAAATCATAGGCTGTACTCGTGTACTCTGTAAGTTAATGGAAGATGGGGCCAGTCTATATTTGATGTTTACGTGGCTCTGATTACCAAACCACATACATAATCTCTATACCAACCTTCATATTTAGAAAAATAATGAGTCAGAGAATGACCATTAGCCATTCAAAGCAGAAAACCATGATTATCTAGAGAAAGAAGTTGTTTTCGAAGCTACTAGTGGTAAGTGGAGTTAACTCCTGATGAAGTATCTAATTCTGCGGTACATGGGCTCTTTTCTACATTTCGAGATGTGCTTGAGAAGGGAAACTCGAATTCTCTTGTCTGTAGTGCAATGTCAGACTTCTTTGTAAGCTCACTACTATGTGAATTATAGTGTCGATCCCTACCTTGTTGGCCAGACTGCTGTGAAACAACCTGTTTCTAATATCATCAATGATGACGTTCTTGGTCAATATGTTTCGCCTGACTATGATTACTCTTTGCTCCCGAGAGAAGAGACATCGCATTACGTTGGGTGAACAGTTTCTAGGACAGATCAAGCAATCTAGAAACCTTGGAGCAGCGATAGACAAGCAAGGATATATCAACCAAGATGTGGTTACCCGACAAGCAACAACTCGCAAACCATTTCTTACCAGCAATAAAGAGTTCTTCAAACTAGAAATAGGTCAGAAAACTAAGATGGCTGTATACCACGCCACCTATGTACCAAATTTGATTAATGATCGTAAATCTTGGGTAACACAGCAACGCTAACTGTCAGGATTTTAAAATGAGATATCTAATAAAGGTGGTCTTAAGAGCAGGAACGCTGTCAAGTTTATTAAATGAGATATCTAATAAAGGTGATCCAAGGAACACGAAGTGACAGCGTCCCCATTTAAATAAAACGACCCGATACCAAAACGCAGTCTATGCAGCATACACCCAGTTGGCCAATCTCAAATTCGATGATTGGCTAATTTTATACAGAATGCGATAAGCTCGGCTAACACGGGTATCATGGAAAGCAAAGTACCAAGCATATATACTCCCCGCCCCCCCCCCCGCACCCACCCTCCCCGACGACCCAAAGTTCACTTGGATGACAATATAATACAGTCTATAGGATAACGAGGATAGATTGGAACCAGGTCGACGGGAAAATGGCAGATATAATAGTATGTCGCTCTTTCTGGGAAACCTCTACACGCCCGGGTAGAAAAGGAGCAACTCAGTAAGTAAATAATAGGTAAGTTAATAAGTAGGTAAGTAAATAAATAGGGGGTAGCCAGGTCTGGGCTGGACGTCCCGCTCGTTAAAGGAAAGTGAAGCGTCTGATATTGCCTCTCCTTTCCAGGTGTAGAGATCGTCGCTGGATTCATTATTCGGCTTGCCGTTCAGGAGTTTTCATGCATATGGTCTCCTACATTTGTGTGTCCCCAACAGCACCTTCATGAGGGCCCTCTGTTTTTTACAAAGTTTGCTGTGGGGTACGACCGAGTACCCAGCGGTATAACTGGGTGGGCAGATTGGGCTCATTGGCCTTGGTTGGCAACCAATCTAAAGGAAGGTAAACTCTGACTCTAAACTCGGGTAGACGAAGCTCATTAGCCTGTACAGTCAGTTGACCTAGGAGAGGAAGAACTCTGATTTTAAACTCACAAATTCCAGAGAGTGCTGGCTAGTCTTGGGACGATGTGAGTATCATCGGATGTCTCGAGTAACTAGCATCTGCGGATAACGATTCCGCTGCCCTGTGGAAACCTCGGGAGAGGGTAGGGCTACGAGTAAACCCAGATCGAAAATCCGGAGTGGTGGCACCTAAGGAGGATGGTTTCAAAATGGCGAACTCATTCAGGCAGCTCCTGCAGCTGAGCTGGTGTGAAATTGTCATGCTTTGCATTACTTTGGATTATACCAACGAGGACAGGAAGGGGATCCTGCAGGTTGGGCAGCCCAGGGTCTCCATATTCAGCGCCCACGCTTGCACCATGAGAGGCTACTCAACAGGGTGCCACGCGTATGGTCTGCAAAGACTGAGACGCCTATAAAGTATGATGAAGTAAATAAATAAATACATAAGTAAGTAAGTAAGAATGCAAGCAAGCAATTAAGGAAGGAAATAAGTATGTAAGTCAGTAAGTAAGTATGTACGAAAGTTTGTAAGTTAGTAAATAATTGAGAAAATAAGTTACTTAGTAAGTAAATAACTTAGTAAGTTAACAAGTTAGTAAGTTAGTAAGTAAGTTAGTTAGCAAGCAAGTAAGAAATCAAGCAAGCAAGTAAGTAATATACCGATGTGGGAATTCTTGTCAGGATCCCCAGCTGATCTCTTAACGGTTATGCCATGAAAGACTGCTTTAAAATGGCGCACAAATGTGTCTGGTGTTACTGTGTATCCTCTCGCAGGTGAGCGTCCGTCCACGCATGAGCAGACAAGCGTATCCGGAATAATACACCATGACACTTTTGTAGAGTTTTACTGCCTTCTTTAGTCGACGAGTGGCATTTCTGAGTTACATACAAAACAGTAAATATGTCGTCTGGTTGTAGCAGTTTGTGGGAATTGTAAACAGTATTACTCATAACAGATGTAAATGTCAGTTTACTGGTAACATAAAAAGTGGGAAATATTTCAAACGTGCCCTTTCTCGTGTTCGTAAATTAAGCTGGTTTGCTTACCGGGAATGATGCGCCGTGAACCGAGAGAAACGTATTTCTGTAAAGGGAGTGGTGTATTTAGACTACACGACAATGTGTTTCTGTTACCTACTAACTCACTATTCCTTCTCTCAGCTCATTCCAGAACACATTTAGAAACCATTTATTTGATTTCGATATCTCTGAACTTTTTCATCATTGTTAGTCATAAGCGTAGAATGGTTTTATGGGGTTGTTTTTTTTTAGTTGATGCCTCTTTTTCGGTAGTGGGCATATTCAATTTCAATTTTTTTAAATGCGCCATTACATACAACATAAAACAGATGGATAAATGAACTAAGTTGCCTATTGTAGTGTAAGCGAAGAGAACTAAAACGTTCGTTTGTTAGCCTATAGTCTTACACATACATATGCCTCACGTTTGAAGTATCAAGCCTTTTGGTATGTTCATCTTAGAACAGCAACATTGCCAAGCTGTCTGTCGCTCTTCAGACATGGTGTACTTCGCAGTTATAGTTTGACTAATTTCAGATTTGAAAATGAACGTGCAGACGTCACTGAATGAAGATGTCAGGACAGAAGCTGTACAATTTCGAATATCGTTAACTTGACTGACGACATGGGTAGCGAGGTCTGGGCTGGACGTTCCGCTCGTTAAAGGAAAGCGAAGCGTCTGAAATAGCCTCTCCTTTCCAGGTGTAGAATCGCCGCTCCGCTGGATTCACTGTTCGGCTTGCCGTTCAGGATTTTCCATGCCAATGGCCTCTCCTAAATTATTGTGTCCTCAGAAACACCTTCATGAGGGCCCTCTGTTTCATACAGAGCCCGCTGTGGGGCGCGACCGAGTACCCGGTGGTATAACTGTGCGGGCAGATCGGGCTCATTAGCCTTGGTTGGCAGCCAATCTAAGAGAAGGTAAACTCTGACTCTAAACCCAGGTATACGAAGCTCGTTAGCCTGTTCAGGTAGTTCGCCTAGGAGAGAAGGAACTTTGATTTTAGACTCATACGTCCCAGAGAGTGCTGGCTAGTCTTGGAACGATGAGAGTATCATCGGATGTCTCAAGTAACTAGCATCTGTAAGCAACGACTCTCCTGCCTTGCGGAAACCTCAGGAAAGGGTAGGGCTACGGGAGTAAGCCCAGACTGGAAATCCGGAGTGGTAGCATCTAAGGCGGATGGTTTCAAAATGCCGACCTCTTTCCGGCAGCTCCTGTAGCTGAGCTGGTGCCAAATTGTCATGCTTTGCGTTCCTTTGGATGAGGCTGAGAGGGGGATCTTACAGTTTGGGCAGCCTAGGGTCTCCATATTCAGCGCCCAGGCTTGAACTATGAGAGGCTTCTCACAGGGTGCCACACGCATGGTCTGCATATACCGGACGCTTATGAATGAAATGAATGACTGGCGACGAACGAAATCTTGAGCGAAATGACACCTGATAGACTTGAAGATCAAGCGAAATACCGATGTCCAACCATTGAGGTAACAATTCAGCTACATACAGTTCGTCACTAGTGGCTCCCAAAAGTGTCGAAGGAAGCATGTCGCTGAACATCGCAGCAAACGAACTAAGGTTGTCAAATTGCTATGTGATTTGTCTACGTGCTCTATCTGCGATAACCAGAAATACGTTCACTCTGAAACGTTTTTATTTTGTTGGTTGGGGCAGATTGTTCCTCGTGACTCATTTCATCAATTAGTCGTTCAGGTTTTATTCAACACCGGTCTTCAAAGTGATCTTTAATGTCCCACACATTTGCCAGGCTAACAGCGGTTTCGCTGATAAAAACGTACTCATTCCAGATGCTATACAATTTCTCATGCGATAACATGATTATATAATGCGATTTACTCAAGTTGCACTACGGGGGTTGCAATAACTTTGAGATGCCGGGGCTGTTTCCAGAATTGTTGCTATTATTGCAAGAATGAAAACAATATTCCTTCTTTGTTCGATCTATTTCTTCACTGACACAAAAGAAGGACTTAACTAAGTTATTCAGTGTTGCTGATGTTTTGGGTCCTGTTCACTGACATAACGAACTACTTGACTAAGTCGATCAGTGTTGACGATGGTTTGGGTGGTTCAGGGTCCGATCCCGGAAACCTTCTGGGACTGACAGGATGGGCGAGAGGTGCTACCTGCCGGAGCGGAGACGCCTTGCTAGTTGTGATTTTAAATTATTCTGCCGTTGAGGAGGCGCCATGGATAACGATATTCATCGATGACCTTCAAGCTGCTCCCACGAAGGATGTGTATGTGGACCTACCAGTTTGGCATGACTTTGGTCTTAGAGACATTTATTTCTAGTCTTGCTCCCTTTTCTTCTTTGTTTCGCAACAGTCGCAACAACCGATGACCTATTTCAAGCACACGAAGAAGAGGTTCGTTGAGATCAAACTTCTCTGGCGGACCCCTTTTTGTATTGAAGTCACAACTGGATGCTGGAAAGTATGTAAAGTGGTAGTGCAATTTGTGAAGCAGTGGAAAGAACTTTGATGTCGCCAGGAGTGATACCTTTAGTGAATGCCAGACAAATTGTTGTTCTATAGAATCGAATGTTTTTTGTTTTATTTGTAACCGATGATCGTGAGAATTAAGACAGTCTGGTATTCTAAGGCCTCTTCGGTAATGCTACAGCAGGTTAAGAGATGGCTCAATGTGCTATTGGAACGTCGATCGACACCAGCCATGGTCACGTGCTTCAGCATAATCCTTTCCGGGTGATTATCGAGGCGACATATTCGCAAGTACATGGAGAATTTCAGACGGCAGGAAATCTGGAAGCGGAGACAGTGAGGGTGTGAGGAGGCTTGATGGAGGGTCTGAAGACTTGAACAGGTCGGATTATAAATCTTTCACGATTGACCATAAATACACTATGCTGTTATTTGTAATGGAAAAATATTTGTATTCATTTGACGAAGAAATCGCTAGAAATATTTAAAATTTGCTATGCAGGCTCTCGATGAAATTGTTCATAGAAAGGACTAATAAATTATTCTAAACGATCTAGCCACAGGTGTGCACCTGGCATAGCCGCCGGTTGTAATGGTAATGCTATTTTTATAGTACGTCTCCTTTCACTTTATCTTTGAATATGAATATGCATTACATGATTCTGAATTGTTAGTTTCTCTCACTTACCCAACTTTCCCCAGCTCTTAAAGTGTCTTAATTGACCACCTACTTGCTCATTGTTGCCCACAGTCGTAAGCAGCCGCAGTATATTTTCTTGTAAGGTGCATTTGCTTGTACAATCATTGTTAGTTTGACTGGACCGAATTGCTTCTCTTGCATCTTGAGGTAGTGAGGCCGTATATCGACGTATAGTTTTGACATGCTTAGGCATCAGCTCCCAAATACAGCGCTAAATATTTATTTATTGAAACCTCTCTCACCATTGGCAAAGTATACACCCAGCAACATTTGGAATGACCTTTTCATACGTATAAGAAATCCTGGTTCTATTTGAATGTAGTGACGTTTGTAGTACTTACTTGGAATCCTGGTATTCAAATAGACATGTTGTTAATGCATCTCCGACTAAAGAAAGTTCTGAAGAGAGATAACTCGACTGAGATTTGACTTGGAGAAGTTGAAGTGCCCGGATGTAGTGGATACCTTTGGAGCGGTGTTGGGGGGACGTTTCGCTCCTCTCTTGGTTCTAAACGAGGAGGCAGAAGTTGAAACGTTGACTGAAGCATTGAATTCGGCTTTACTCAACACGGCATCTGAGGTTCTAGGTAGGTGCAGGGTTAAAAAGAAAGCATGGATCACGAGTGAAATACTGGACTTATGTGACAAGAGACGACAATTGAAGGGAGCGAAGAATACACTAGATGGGATTCAGCGATATAGAGAGATAAATAGATCCATAAAGACCAAGATGAAACAGGCCAAGGTGGATTGGATAACGGCTCAGTGCGCAGTTATCGAACGAAATCTGGGACGAAATGATGCCGAGGGAGCATATAAATTAGTCAAGGACTTAGTAAGACCTGTCCAAGGTCGAAATACGACGATTCAGGACAAGAGTGGGAAATGTCTCACAGAAGCTCAAGACATTCGTGAGCGCTGGACAGAGTACTGTTCGGAGCTATATAAGCATGAAGATCGAGGTGACCCAAGAATGGCAATGTCTCCTGCAGTGAGTCTGGTAGAGGAAAATCAAACGATAAAAAGGGAAGAAGTATATGAAGCCGTAAAAATACTCGAGAGAGGGAAGGCTGTCGGTGTGGATAATATTCCAGCAGAGCTCTTGCAAGTGGGAGGTGAGGCGACAATCACTACCCTGACTTACATCTGCAATAGAATTTGGCAGACAAGAGTGTGGCCCACCTGATGGACAAAATCAATCATTTTACCACTGCCTAAATCAGGAAACCTAAATGTGTGTCAGAACTATCGAACAATCAGTCTGATAAGTCATCCAAGTAAAGTTCTCTTGAAGATATTACTTAACAGACTGAATCCTCAGGTGGAGAGTATCATTGCCGAAGAATAAGCGGTCTTTCGAGCGGGAAGGAGTACCATCGAGCAGATATTTAATCTTCGTCTACTGAATTAGAAGTACTCAGAGTATCCTCAACCACTCTACCATGCCTTCATTGACTTTCGAAAGGCGTTTGACAGAGTGTGGCATGCGGTGATATGGTCAACAATGAGACATTATAAGTTCAACAGTTATATTGTGAGGGTAATTGCAAAGCTTTATCAGCAGACGACCGGCGCTGTCTCAGTAGGGGGAACGCTATGCGATTGGTTCCGTACGATGATGGGTATGAGACAGGGATGTATACTCTCCCCCACACTCTTCAATATCTTCTTGGAGAGAATAATGGAGACGACCTTAAAAGGACATGTTGGCACGGTTACAATTGGTGACAGGCTTATCACCAACTACCGCTTTGCTGATGATATTGATGTATTGGCAGGCACAGAGAGGGAACTCCAGGAGTTGATTGCTAGATTGGATAGAACGGCCCTGAGTTTTGGTATGGAAATAAATGCTGATAAAACAAAACTCATGACCAATAACGTTGCAGGGTTTCAATCTGTCATAGAGGCCAATGGGCAAGTACTTGAGGTGGTGAAACGTTTCAAATATCTTGGATCGTTGATCAGCGAAGAGGGTTCGAAGTCAGAGGTAATTGCCAGAATAGCACAAACAACAGCGGCGCTGACTAGGCTGCAACCTCTTTGGCGAGACAAGCGCCTCGCCCTCGGCATAGAAGTCAGACTACTGCGCTCCTTGGTGCTGTCAATATTTCTGTATGCCTGCGAGACCTGGACCATTACAGCAGATATCCATGGCAGAATACGTGCAATGGAAATGCGGTGCTATAGAAAACTCCTAAATGTTACATATAAGGATCGTGTCACGAACGTGGACATCCGTCAGAGAGTTGAAATCGCTATTGGTCCTTTTGAAGATCTGGTCACAACTATCAAAAGACGAAAGATGGCCTGGTGCGGGCACGTCGCGAGGTCCAACGGAATTCCCAACTCGATACTTTTTGGATCCGTACCGGGACAGAGAGGGCGAGGACGTCCAAGGAAGAGATGGGTGGACAACATCGCTGAGTGGTCAGGCCTTCGTCACGGGGAGATACGTCAGGCGGTGACAGACAGAGAGAGCTGGCGTGGGATTTTCATGTCTTTATGTGTGCCCCAAACGACCTGATGGGTTATGGGATGAACTGAACTGAACTAAACTAATGTCTGTTGCCAGGTAGCCGAAGGCTATCCGTAGTAGTTATTTTAAACTTCCTGCTGCTTACTAGGCCTGGGGGAAGGTACAAATAATTTGAGTAGATTTTTATCTATAATTTTTAAATTTTCTCTGGGTAGTTTTGAGTGGCAATGGTTTTCCCAAAATGAGGTAGCCAGTCCCATCACAACCTTTCCTGGACGATTGTTTCGACTGCCCGGATAGGGGATTATCCGTACCTCTAGGCGAGACAGGTGAGATACGATCTGCACTATCCGCAGACCAGAGATTTTCAACAGCACGCTTCAACATTTTTGGCAACGAACAAACAGTTATTGTCGACAGATGTTCGCTCACTGGTATTGAGGCGTTCATTGTCAACCACACCTTGTCGCATTGAACCTCTCAGTTAGTGTTCGCCTGTTTAACTTTCCATATTGAAAAACCACTGTGGCTTCCAGACGAGGCAGTTAAGAGACGCTCAGCAGGGCACCAGGATCAACGCATATTTTGATTGTTTTGCGAACAAATCTCAAAGGCAATGCAGTGCATCGCCAATTATTTACTTATATTAATGCGTTTCCCATTAACTGGAATACGAGGCATTTGTTCACGTATAGAGAGTCATAGTTTTCCAGCCGTTTTCCCGTGCATGATTGGTTTTGGTTCACTTTGACAATTCAGAGCATCGGTCAGAAATCGCATTATGTCAACACCGGGTGTAGGTCACCGCGTTCCACCGGAAGGTTGAAGTCCTGTTCTGATCTCGTCGTACTCCCGACTAAAGGTTGCGTCCTCGTCCATCTCGGGTCCATCTCAATCGTAAGTCTCCTTGTGGACATGTCTGGCATGTTCTTCTGAGTTCTTAGTTCGACAAGTTCTTCGTCAAGTCGTGGTCACCCTTGAGCGGATCCCAACTCAGGATCCAGTTGTTTCTGTCGTGGGCGCGTGTCGTCCAGTGTGATAGTAGTCTGTCTGTTTTGGGGTCGTGAATGTTGTGTTTTTCTAGTGAATCTCGCCAGCATGTTCCAGTGCACATTTTCTGTTCCGCTTCGGGCCCAGATAACACATGCGTGAATTGAATGTATTATTGAACTTACATTTACTCTTGTTTTTCAACATAAATTCCACCATTATTGGTACACTTATCCCATCGTATTACCAGTGCAAGAGCAGGCTCATTTGATTCAGTTTGTCCTGGTAAAGTTAAATTGTCTGGGTACCCACACTTTTCTCAAATTCAATCAATCAGGCATTATGCTGTAGGCTAATTCATCTCATTGCAGTTGCTACAGTCTGTCGTTACTCATCTGACAGCCCGAATCGTCTTTCAGCCAACCCAAACCTCCCACCCGCGGCACAGATGCTGCTGTCACAATCTAAGCAGAATAATCAGGTCAGGCTTCATCCGCGTTTGTTAGCGTCCTTAAGAAAATGTATCCACCCAGATATGCACCGCATTACTCAACAAACACTTCTCACGATAAACTGGACGCATTTTCTTTGCAGAAAGTCCTTTTCCTACACAAATAAACGCACAAAAACACGTTGTTCTTGGGTAATACATCCTAGGAGCACCGACGCCATTTTGTATCTGAGCGAGCTACGCACGTGCATACGACACCTAGAGTCAGGTACCTAAGGTAACCACATAACTACAATTTGGTTCCACCTAATGGCATCTATAGAAACTAACTGGTACATTTTTCAGCTATCTTATATCTGTGTGTAACATACGTACTGACTTACCCTCACGCGCGCATGCGTGCGTGTGTGCGTGCGTGCGTGCGTGCGTGTGTGTGTGTGTGTGTGTGCGTGCGTGGGCGTGTGTATGTGTGTGTGTTATGCGTGTGCGTATTTTTGTATACATTTACATACACAGATTCTTCCTCTGTAGTGCTCATAGGCCGGAGAAGACATGTGAGGAAAACCAGTAAAACTGGAAGCAACTTTAACAAGGGCCTGATAGGAAACATGTATTAACAAAACCCCAACACAATAAATGTCTTAAGAGCAGAGGAAACATGAAGAATATGTATAAAAGCAGGAAGTTAGACTTCTTGAACGCTGTGTCAAACATATCAATTAAATAATTGAATTATGAAGTAAATCAGTTTGAAAATGCGTAACTATATCATTTACAAAGAAGAAATATTTTGGATGAATGGAAATATAAGAATATCTTTATATACGTGATAATTCATTTAAGTGGGGGCAAGTTGAACGAATATTTGAAATCTGTTTCCTTTTATGTTGGAATGTTTTATTTATTTAAATTGGGAAATTGAGCACATAACAGTTTGGTGAGTACACAATTGGAGCAGTACCATTTAACCAGGGCCTTCTTTAGATATGCACTTTGCAAACAGATTCAACAAGAAAGAAAACAGCAAAGCGGAAATTAGGAATATTATAATAAATGCTGTAAACAGTTCCGGTTTTATTATATTATTACACTTCACTGCCTACCAAAGTATAAAGTAAATTATGAACAGAAAGCAGACGGACCTAGGCGTAACCGACGTTATGGCTGCACCTCAAATTATGCAGATAGTTATCAGTTTTGTAATTGTAGAATGCGAAAGCACTTACATAAAAGAGACTGGATCACCTCGGAATAAGAAAATAAAACAAACATAGAGATATCGCTGATTCGTCTTGTAGAAAAATGTTGGTAGGTTTTATTTAGTGGCTGAAATGGAGGGCAGGTTCTACGTGAGAACTCCATTACATGTTAACCGTGGTTTTGGTCTTAACAACCTTTTCAAGGACTGGCCAAAGGAGAATAACATACAAAAAAGACAAGGAATTACGATAAACGATTATCAGTCACAGAATGCATAGTATAGACAAATATTTACACATTAAAGTCAACGATAAGTAGCGGAATGTATACATGAGCGCAACCAGGACTAGAAATCAAGTCTTGATTGATATGTTTCATTTGAGCCCGACGTTCGTTCTCACTAAAGTAGGGTCAAGAAAAGACTGAAACCATTATCGTCAGCAGGGGCTGAAACGAAGGGCCTGATTCCCCTAGTAGTGAGAGTCACGCACATGACACCAAGCTTAGCACAACAGCCTGGAGGACCTCGGTCCACTTTCATCAGTACCCTCTGGATGTCTGGAATGCTAATGTAACCCGACACTGATCGCCTTTTTCAGTACGTACGACAGTGCAAACCTACTTATTTTTTTTATTAGACAGCAATAACAAACAATTCCGGTTAGGATTCAACGGAATGCTCGAGTTCAGCCCCTTTCACGTCTATTCACTTTTCAGTGATGGCCAATAGTTCAGCCTTTGGATGCTGGTTATTTGTGTATGGTCCAGGTTTAGTGGTATTACCTCGATAAAAGAAAGTATATTCTTGTGGAATAAAAACGCGGCTGTGAAAACACAAGGGAAGCCATAGAAAACTGAAAAAGTTGGTAAGCAACTTTAAATAGATATATCGGCACTAAAACCACACATAATTCATTGTATGGTATACGTATATTGTTAACATAGAAATAACCAACATGAAATGTGTAGAGCAGCTATCTTAATGCAGATTCATTACAATTAAGAATACATAATTGTTGAATTACAATTTGTTAAGAATAGAACCCAATCAGAATTAAGTTAATTATAGGAAAAGATCATTAAAACGACACTAAGAATATTTGTAATCTGGAGCAAAGACACACATGGAGAGTAGACAAGTACAAGCGCGACGGATAAAGGCAAGATACACACAAAGAGAGAAATATATCATTCGTTTTCTTAAATATGCTCAATACCAGAAACTGCAGTCGGTGATGAATTGTACTAAGCCATATCGTGTATGAGGTGGGGTGACCTATTCCCATCCCCTTTGTCTTTGCTTCACTAAACTAGGTAAGGTACATATATAACTCAATTCGTATGTCTGACAGAAACAAATAATTTCTATTAGAAAATGAAAACGTTGAAGAAGGAGACAGTATAGGTGCACAAACGATTGTATCAATATAAAAACGGCACACTTATAAACAAATATGATCAAAAAGGGGCAAAAAGAAGCAGACGTTGTAACATATATTAATTTTTTTTAAAGAAAGAACCGACTAAAATTAAATAACAAAAAAATGTTTGTACCGAGGTGGACTACAGTGGTCGCTCGTCTACTTCACATAGTGGGGAAATGAGATGAGGAGAAGAAGAAGAAGCAGAAAAAGAAAAAACAGCCGAACAGCAGGAAAAAGAAGAATACAACAAGAAGAAGATGACGAGGAAGAAGTGGACGAGGAAGCAGAAGAAATAGCAGAAGACGAAACAGAAGAAAAAGAAGAAGAAGAAAAGAGTTTTAAAAATAAGAAAAGAGCAAGAAAATGAAGAACATGGTGAAGAAGAAGAAGACTACAAAGAAGAAGAACAATCGGAAGAAGAATAAGAAGACGACTTAACTTC